>JANHGL010023434.1:7690-25685 GCA_024611195.1 Ceyx melanurus | reverse complement strand
CTCACCTGGAATAGCTCCAGGGATGGGGCCTCAACCACCTCCCTGAGGAGCCTGTTCCACTGATCCACCACCCTCAAAGGAAAGAACTTCTTCCTGAGATCCAGTCTAAATCTCCTCTTCTCTAATTTAAATCCATAGTGTCTCGGAAAGCAGAAATGTTGATGGTTCCCAACCTGAGACCATTCCTGCTTCCCCAGTGGCTCCTCCTGCGTTCAATAAGAGTCAAGTTACGCTGCAACATTTCTTCCCTTAAGCCATGAACAGGTCAGATCTCCTCACCCAGCTGCCTTATTTCATGAAAATTGCAGGTGTAGGATCTCTGAAGATTGCACTCAGTCTGCTATATTTTGTCAGAACTGGTTAATATCCATTAATGGATATTAATGTCATTAGGTGTAAAGTCAGATAGCTCAGCAGATGATCAAGCAGGCAAACAAACACACTATGCACACTTTAGGAAACAAGGCAATATTGTTCTGGTGTACTTCACTTTGGTAAATTTTCTAAAGAAAGAAATTTAAATCAAATTCTCCCAAACACCTCATTTGCTTTTCAACAGTCTGATGTTATGTTGCAGTAGCTACATTAACTTTCAGGCAAACAAAAACAGCAAATAAAGAAAACAAAAGATGAAAAAGGATGTGAAAATGTTTTAACTGACTGTTATGTGTGCTTAAATAAAACCACAACTTTTGAGTCACTATGGTTTCTAAATCATCCACAATTTCTTTCTTTACTGATTATTAAATACTGTACTCTCCAAGGCCCTACAAAGTACACTTCACTGTTGTGCTGCAGTAAAAAAAAATTCATAATACATAATCTGTTTGTAGCAGGATTCATTACAACTGAAACGTTTTACTCTCCTGACAGTGTCTCAAAGCTTTTTCTTATGAAACACTTAATAAGCAAATTGCTTTATTTAAAAGGAGAAAATACATGGATAGGTGAAAATAAATTTACATCCCACCAGATGTCCTTGAGGTCCTATCACCAACCCTACTGATAAAACAAAAGCAATGATTTCTGAAATGTAAATAGCCGGTGCTTGCTGCCAGTCAAATCTTCCCACAGCTATTATACAGAATCTGGAGACTCAGCTGAAGCAATAGAGAAGCTTTAATAACCAAGCCAAGCAAACACAATTTCAGTAAGGCACAAAAATACTGGTAGGTTTTCAGCTAATATCCATCCTCTTCTCACTGACAGCGTGGAGCACTGGATGTGGCTCTCCACTCCTCCTTCATCCCTATGTGCCTGACCTCAACCAGCTTTCCTGACTCCACTGATGTGGGCAGAGGGCTGGACTCAGATCATTAATTTGCTTTCATCCACTGTAATGTACACAGGAAGGGGGCAAAAATCCGTATGGAATAGCCAAGATTTCAGAAAGGTTTCTTGATCCACCCTTTGGTGATACTAACTCCACCATGCATCAATTACTGAGCCATAAAGAGGCATTTTCCTTTTTTCTAGGTTAAGATGACTGTACTTTAAACTGTCCCTGTATTTGCATGACAAGATGTTTGCTAAGTGGGCTACCAGGAGCCTGCTAAGGACAAAAGGATCATAAATATTATCCAGGTAAAGCTCAGCCTAAAAGTAATAGGATTTTTAAGTGGTTGCTTCCCTAGCCTGGGTGATATGCTCACGGAGACCCATACAAAGAAAAAGAGATCAAGGGTAAAGGAAAGCAGCTGGTGGAGAAGGGCATGCCTCTTCTCCTTCCAAAAGCTTACAAACACAGCCCTGAAAATGAAAATATCAGCATGAAGACCTGACCTCTCTGGAGTTAGCAATGGCTTTGACACTGCCAGGCCCCAGCTCGGCCAAGCACCAGTATTTCATCCTTCTGCATACTGCAGTTTCAGTGATTCATGTTCAGAGATTTAAAAAGCTAAAGACATGAAAGTATTACTACTGCTCTTATCCTTTCCCCAGGATGCAACTAAACCTAACAGGAGGAGTTCAGCTATTTTTAACCAGAGTTTCTCTCTTACAAGACCTATGTGGACTTAAGTGCATGAGAACGGAGTCGGCCCATGGACATCTGGGGCTTGCTTTGGCTCAGCACAGAGGAGATTGTGTAAGCAGCAGCATTTAGCTCCCAATTTAATCTCAGATCTTTCCCCACCTCCTTTTTCAATAAAGCCTAAGCTGTTGAGATGTCAGATCTTGCTGCAGGCCAGTTTCTGAGCTGTTTGCACATTATGGATAATGTAAACCTGTACACAGTTATTGAATATGTTTGGAGAAAAGGGTAAAGATACTGAAGGGTCCTGTATTGGGGGTTTCTGTGAGAAAAAGTCAGGCCACCAGGACATCAGTTTCTGGTGTGAACCTTACAGTACTGTGCATGCCCAGGCATTGTGGTTATATCCCAGCTCACCCTCCTCTGCAACAATGCCTCCCTAGTAGGAGTGGGCAGGATTAGAGCAGCCTGAGTCACACCTACCCCAGGTAGCTGCAGCCTCCTCGGTGTCAGATGGTGCAGCCTCACTGGAGATCAGGGTCTCAGGGAGGAGTCTCTGTGAGAGTGGCCAGGAACTTTGCAAGGGGCACCCAAACTATGATGGGTATCAACCATCTCGAGGAATGAAATGAGCTCTTGGGAATTGAACATCCACCTGGTAGAGTGGTCCTTGCATTGTGCTTGCAATGAGGGTGTGACACTACACCGTATGCTGATAAAACTCAGCAACAGAGTGACATGAATAGTGACAAATGCTGATGTGACTCATTAGGAGAGAAAGCAAGGTGTGCAAAACAAATGTTTGGAGAGGTGGATACCACGACTGCTTGAAACGTGCCATTCCACATGCTCCCTGTGATAGTTCCAGTTTGCTATTTGCACATCCCAGTGCAACACTCCCTGCATCAGCAGCACGCTCTGAAGCAGTGCCCAAGGACACTGCTCTAATCAGGGGGCCTTCCCAGAGCTGCTGGTGTTAGAAAAGGGCTACAGTGACTGCTGAGTGTCTGACCATAACTATTTCAATTGCAATCTCCTATCATTTATTACTCTACTATAAAACCAAACTATTGGTGGGACTTGGCAGGCAAGGTTATAGCCTTGGAATGAGGTTGATGGGTTCTGGATGCAGGTGTAAATGATCCCTGTGACTGTAAATCACAAAACCTTGGGTCTTCTAAGCAGAAATACAATCCTTTACTCTTATTATCCCAATTAACCAATACATCCTGATAATAGGATCAGCTTGCTCATAAGAGTATCTATTTAACAGGCATGGTGGCCCCTTATATGTGATGGCCTGAAAGAAGCTTTCAAGGATGCAACTGCTGGCCTGCTTGCACAGAGCTTTTCAAGCTGAATGCTCCATTTCTAACTAGCCATAGCAAAGCATTATTTACACCCCATCTTTCAGAGATGATGCAATTAGCCTTAGGGGCACAATTGCCTCCTTCTAAATCTTATACACCAAAGTAAGCAACAGACTAATATCACCACACCAGCAGGAAGTGTTGAGGAAGGGCTGAATGAGTCAGTAAGAACAAATAAATCAAATCGAAATTAAATTAATGCTATGAAGTTGAAGCTCAGAGCTAGCTTTGTGATGATTTCTATTTAAAAAATAAAATTTAAGAGAAGCAAGAAAAGAAAATTAAAACAAAACAAAACAAGTAAGCTCTTTTAATTCCAAGTTGAGCCTAAGCCAGGAGTTTTACATTTGGTACTAGGTACTAGGAGAAAAACCCCAAGTTCTGGCATATATCTGTTTCTATAGCTTGTTTGTTGGAAGCTTTCCTGCTCCTGAAGCTTTATTCCAGGTCTCAGCATGTATCTACATAGAGCTCCACAACTGATTAAAGGTCTGTGTGTTGTCCATTTCTATTTATTCTCTGTATATGGATTTATAGCTGTATCTTCTGTGTAACAGATACGTCTCTTATCATTGCATTAAGAGACTAAGTGCTTGTAGAATCAGGTTAGTAGGGATGCAAAAAATTGTATTTCAGAAGACTTTTTCCAAGAAAATAAAATTTGATCAGGATTTTAGGACCTTACCTTGAAGATTAAAGAGAAATGGCATTCTCTATAGTTTTGTGAACCCACTTTTCAGGAAGGCAGAAGGAAAATATATCCATTTTAAAATTAATCAATATAAACTCACAATATTCTCTACTTATAAGAGTAATCTGGGCTGTTTACAAATCCCCTGTATTTATTGCTGTCCTGCAGAACTGGAAAGCTCTACCTCTAGCTCAAAGTGCTTTGATTTTGGTTTAGGAACTTCATGACCTGTAAAACCTCACAAGACTCTCTACCAACTGAGCTTTTAAAAAACCAAACCAGCAGTTGAAGGACCAAACTCTTTTCTGTGTATTGTGTGTGACCTTGCTGCAGATGACACAGGGTTGTGGAAGGCACAACCTGAGCAGGTCCAAGGCACAGGAAACAGTTCTAGGTTACTCAACATTTGTTTTGAGAAAGAACAGAGATGTTTGGATTTGGCCTTACGGTAGCAAATGATCTCCAGAGAGATCAGTCTAATGACAACTTAATTTTACCAACACTGTTTGACTCAGTAAAAAAGTACAGATTGGATAATTGCTATATCAAAACCTAAAGGCCATAACTATCACAATTACCCACATTAATGCCAATTGTTTCATATGAGAAGCAACTGCTGTTTAGAAGGCTGTCAGAGCCAGAGGGAAACAAAACAGCTCAACAACAGAAAGCCTGGTATTAAATGAGATGGAAAAAAAAAAATCACTTGTCTCCTTTTACTGTCTTTCCTGTGATAATAAAATGAAGGGCTGTGAGTGCAGAGGGTTTGCCGTGGGGTAGCAAATGAAGCTTCATCAGATGATTCACAGCCAAGCCAGGCTGACAGTACTCATCTCAGTTAACAGCACAAAAGGAGCTTGGTTTCCTTAGTACAGCTATTCCCAAGCCACTTGCAGATCAAGACTGCCTTCCTCTCAGCTGAAAATTTCAAGATCTTCAGGGATTCACCATGGGGAAATGAATGTATGGCCCCTAATCACAGCACTGCCTGGGCTCTGTGATACAAATGGTGCATAAAAAAATGTGCTTTTTGGGCTATTAAATCAGTGCTGCTCAGAAAGATACATCATCAGTGCAATGGCTATTGGCTGATGAGTGGGGAACACCCTCTCTCTGCCACTGCTGCTGGACATCAGCTTGTGAAGAGTATTATTTGTAGTTTAGTTATAAGAGCTACAAGTTATTTATAATAAGAGGTTGCCATTCTGGTATTGTCCCTACAAGTATAATTCAAGGAAATATAAACAGTTAGTGCAACACTTAGACAGTACAGGTGTTTTTTGCCATCTCACTGGTTAGAAATAGCAATTTGGGAAACAATTAACTAATGTGTTAGAAACCATCAATTTGCATAAAGCTTTCTGAGGTCTTTTCCATTACAGCTGCAGTAATTTCCCCAAGAAAACTCTGAAGGAATCTGCACTGAACCCTACAGCCCATGGAGCAAGCTCCCAGTCTCTCTGTCTAGAATACACATTAGCTCTTTGTTTCACACAGAGGCAGCTAAAGCATAAATTAATGTCAAGATTCTCAAAAACAGGTAAGTGAAGCTGGCTCTGGTTTCACGGTGCCCAGGGGTGGTACCACAAACTTAGTGATCCTTGCTCAGCCCGTGACACCAAGGAATTTTTAAGGTCTACAACCAGATGTCCTAAAGTACAAAGCATTTGAAGAGAGGGATTATTTGTGAACAACACAATGCCTGGTTCTGCACTTGCTGAACTGTTTTGTAGGCTGCATGGCTCAAAATGAAGCCCTGGGCATTCAGAAGGCTCCAAACAAAGGACTCAAGTCTTGCCCACGACACCAAACAAACCCTCTGGACATTCAGGATTGAGGTGTGTTGCTCTCCCTATTCCTGATGACCATTCCAGACCTCAGGAGCTGTCTCCAGGCAAGCAGGGACTTATTAAATCATTAAGCTTTACTGGCTCTGTTCATTTATAATCACACAGAAATTTCATCTTGCAAATCAATGGCTGGCTTGTCCAGATCTTGAAAATCTTACTCAGATAAATTAATTCTTCCCCTGGCAGACAGTCAGTGAAACTGCTTGCTTGAGTAAGGATTATTTACATGAGAAAGGGTTTACAGTATCAAGCCCATTAAACTCTTAGTTTGTCAGGTGAAGGGAACAGATCTGCACTTCAAACTGTGCCTTTTCCACTCACTAGAATTTCTGTGGTTTTTTGTTCTGTTTCAGATCATTCACTTATTTACTCTGAGCTTACTGTGCCTTCTGTCAGTGTCAATATGGCTCAGCTGGCAGCAGATGCTCCCCTAGATCTGAGCACACTGGTGTGAAATAACGAGTATGGAATGAGAATTGATGTGAACTTTTGCCTAAAACCTGAACTGAAACATTCATATTTATGGAACTATGCTTCTAATTTGTCTACCAGCTCCACACTATATCCTCATTTTAAAAATACAGTAGGTCTTCCAGTTTAGGTGGAGTACTGGCAGGGTGAGGAACAACCCACTCTATTCAGTTTGCTAGACCCATTTTGTTAAAACATTAAGTTCTGGAGCTGTTGTTCAAGGAAATGTGCCTGTAGAAGTCATTTGAGGCTTGCCCATCCCCAGGCAGCTCAAATGCAAGGTCCCACCAACACTGGGGTTCAAGAGGAACACTGCTATCTCGTAACAGGATTTTTTAACATCTGAAAATGCTCTGGGGTTAAGGATGGAGGACCTAACTGGACTCCCTCACAAATGTGTATTCAAAGTCATCAGAGTAAGGCCAGGGGCAGAGTGCTTTAGAAGGCAGCCTGCCTCTTGTGCTGTGCTCCTGAAACTAGCTCTCTGATTTTTAGATACCTCCCGAGGCTTTAAATAAACAGAACTGTGCTGCCTGTTTGCTTAGCTCCCCAATGGATTTAATTTTAGAAGAATGGTACCACCCAATATTCAGTGCTGTTTGGGTGAAATTAGAAAACTGAAAAACAATGTGATGGCACCTGTAGCAGCCACAGAATATTAAAATAGAAAAGATCTTATCTGATCAATTATTCAAACCATCCAATCTGCTGGTGAAAGCTATTACATTGACGTTATATCCAAAGACTCCCTAATCTATTCTAAATTTTGGATTCCTTTGTTAATCCTAGATTACCTAATGAAAGCAGTTCAGTGAGGAAATGCAAGTTTCTTGGTACAGTTTTTATTCAACAGACTTGTTTTCTTTCCCAGACCCTTTGCAGATTTTCCATCCAGGAATTTAGCAGGTCCACCTACAAGAATTAGCTTATCTATAGAAAAAAAAAGTTTCAGGTTTCTGAAACCAAGGTTTCAGAAGTATAATCTAAATATGAATTTTCTGTTTCCTTTGACCCTGCCTAGCTTCCATACCACAAGACATATTCTGCTTTCTAGGACTCACACAGTATGTCTCTGGTTTCAGTATTGAGAAGTCATGCCAAGAGCATGGCATTCGGGTTCTCTGTGACTGAAGTAACAGAGTTTCCTTTGGAAACCCCCTTCAGTTGTGCTGCAGCTCCCAGAAGCAACCATAAGCCTCAGAATCTTGGGGACAACAACTCTTCTCCCTTGACCACTGATTCTCCATCAGTAGGGGAATCAGTTTTGCTCAGTAGGTGCCTTCTGACTGATAACACTGCAACGTGAACATTTACATTCAATCTGGATTCTCAGTTTTTGCACCTCGTTATTTGCAGTAAAAATTCTGCTAGGAAAAGGAAGATTTTGTGGGTTTGCAAGGATGTAAACAGCCAGAAAGCAGTAAATATTTCTCTTGAGGCTGCCAAGTAGGAACAGAACTGAGTTTCCTTCCTCTTAGCACTGTTGCAACCGCAGGGCTACGGGAAGATACAAAGACACAAAAACGTGTTTAATAAAGTCACTCCAAATATCCCACAGGGCAGATCTGTTGATGATGCCAGCCTGGGAAGTCATTGATGGGGAGTCATTCTGGGGAACTGAACTGCCCTTTACTTTCAGCACAGGAGCTGCCAAATTTTGTTTGTCCTAGCACTGCTGCAACAGCCGAGGCTCGGGGTGCTCCCCTGCAGCAACAGGCACACACAAGAACAGGAGTAGGAATGTGGGTACACAGGAACAGGCACAAGAACAGGCATCCTTCCTTCTCCTTGTTGAGTTTATCCTGCATCCCATTTTCACCCCAATCCCACCTTCTCACCACAAGCCACTTTTCCCCTGCATATCCTTAACTGACACTTTAGGGTAATTCTCATCAGAGTAGCAACAGCCTCCTGAAAATTAACCCACACACATCAACGGGATGCAGCAAAAGGACTGAGCAGTGAGGGTGCTTCTTTCTCAAGCTGTTGGCTTCTTGCCTAAGTGCAGATGCCCACGGGAGTGCGTAAGAAAAAGGGAATTTTACCCCTTTATTTTCCCAGCACACTTACCCAGCCTCAGGTTCAAAATGGCGAGACATCATTTCAAGACATTTCTAAGCCAAACATAAACCACATCATATTTTGCAGTATTTTTCTTTCAAGAATTGACCTAAATGAAAACCTAAAAGAACCCAACAAAACAACAGCATCCTCAGCACCCCACTGAACATGTGCTGCGTGGAAAACACTTTCTGCAGATTTAATAAAAGTGATGAATCCTTGTGTTTCAGTGTCACCCTGGCTTAGTTTCTACTCAAGTTCTGAGCTTGTTTTCCAGTACCAACCCACCCCTGTTGGTCTGGGGAGTCTTTGGAGGCTGTCTTTGACTGCTCCAGCATCCTTGAGGAGGTGTTCATCTTCACGTGGGCATTTACAGGCAGCAGCAGGCTGTGGGCACTGCCAGGGTGAGCCATCCCATCAGCAGGTTACGGAGGGAGCCTAACGAGGCAGAAGAGCTGCTGAGTCACGGTGACAAAAGCTGCTCATTAGCTCAACCTCCAGCTCGAGAGGGAGGGGAAGCCCTTCTGGGCAGATGTAGGGAAGGCAGACAGCTTTCTAGAAGGAAAGGTAAATGCAGGAAAGAAGCTGAGGTTCCATAATGGTATTTTCTTATAATGAAGCAAGCCTGGAAAGCTATCTCACTTCTGAACTTGAAGTTGTCACATACATGCCAGGAAAAAGCCCAAGAACTCATAATAAATACTACAGAAATACTACCACATGTATTTTCCCAGCAAAATGCAAAAGAACTCAGCCCTCCCAGGAGCAGGTACACGTCACCCCACGGGCATCTATGCCACTGGTTACAACATGCAGCACCACACCAAATTTTGGAGAGGAAAGCAGCACATTTCTCATTGGCTCTGCTGAATCATAGCAACGTAATCCTTCGTTTGGCCATCTGAATGTGCAATCCCAGCTGAACACACCAAGAACCTGGCAGTGCTCTTATTCTCACACTCTGCAACTCACGCTGTCTGCTCAAGCCCTTATCTGCTTACAAACTCTCCCTGCCAAACGTGCTTTGCAACGTGATGGTGAAGAGTTGGGAGTAGCCTGGAAGTCTTGGAACTCAGTAAGCCTTGTTTGCTGGTTTGGGGCTGAAAGGTGATGCTGGAAGTAAGGGGTGTGTGATCCAGGTGCCAAACCATCAAACTTGAGTCCAGCTCCAAATTCTGCCATGGCTTTTTTTGTGTCACTATGACCCTAGTGAGCAGAGCAATAGACTGAAAAACTGGGCCTTATGAGACATTTTGACCGTATTTCTGAGCTTGTTGAGTCCTAAACTTCTGCTTGAAAAACACCTGAAAGCTGAGCTTATAAAGACTTTGTCTTTTCACCCAAGGACTTTAGCATTGATTAGAAAACGATTAACAAAAAGTGGATGCATTTTTAGTCTTTTATCTACTTCACATGTATATTATTTATCTTACAGGACACTG
Organism: Ceyx melanurus; assembly: GCA_024611195.1. Lineage (NCBI taxonomy): Eukaryota > Metazoa > Chordata > Aves > Coraciiformes > Alcedinidae > Ceyx > Ceyx melanurus. Next base: position 15,828 of record JANHGL010023434.1, on the reverse strand, counting down.
AAACTGTTCTTGCACAAACATCAATTTCACTGCTGACTTTTAACAGCCTGTTAGGAAACCATTGCAAAGACATCTAACTGCAGGTCAGTCAGAATATGAGCTGAGCACAGTCTTGAAACATCACTTTCTCATGCTTGGGCTCCTCTTATGAAGCCTCAATTTAGAAGGTGCTGAGCATCCTCAGCTCCCACACCCTGCAGTGAAGGATGGATGCACAGCAGCACCTCTGTGGATTTCAGATGCCTGGGGGATGACTTGTAGAGAAAAGCATCTTAATAGCCCCAAGGCTTTCAGCTTGCTGAGTCTCCTAACAATTCTCCTATGGGAGGGTGATGCTCGCTCCACTTTTCTGCTGGAGACAGCAGGCAGGCTGTCTCCTGAAATCTGGAATCACACTGATCCCAGCAGAAGCAAGCACCTGAACGAAAGAGCACCCATCTCTGCCTCACCACTCAGCAGCAGCACATACCACTAAGAAAGACCAGCACATCTCTCATTAAAGAAGACCTGCTGCAGGAAACCACTCTGTTTCTCAGGGACCCAACCCCCAGGAGTGTCCCACATCACAGAGAAGAGCCAGACAGGCACAGCAAGCTCAGCCACAGGCTTCTGCTCCCTCCAGTAAGTGGGAGACAGGTCTGTGAGCAGCAGTTGCACTGCTGGGCATGGTCTAGTTCACAACTAATCCCAAAAAAGTCAGGTTTCACTGGTAATAGGCTGAGCCTGTGAGTCCAGCCTGAGCCAGGGAGCACCTATCTGGGCAGCGTTATCAGGAGCCAGTGATGCTGAACAGAGACCCACCAAGCTTCTCTGCCTCACGCCAGGCACTGGCCAGCAACCACCTCTGTGCTGGTACACTGCTGGAAGACTAAACCAAGTACAATTCTTTGCATCTGCTGAGCGTAGCTGCTGGCATAATTTAGAGCAGTGTCCCTGGCTGAAGGTGTCAGAAAACATTTATCAGTTCAGATTGGTCCTGCAGTGCCTGGGAATCTCCTCTGAGCATGCTCCTGTCCCAGTGCTGATCCCACACCTCGCCTGCCCTCACTCCCACCTCTGCTGTGGGGCAGGGAGTGCAGTCAGGGCTGGCAGCAGACACCAGGCAGTGGGAGGGCCAGAGCTGCCCTCCTTGCTGGGAGGAGGCTGCACATTTACCCAGCCTGCAGAGAGCAAGGTGTTGGGATGGAAAGAAAAACGGGCTGCAGCTGCATCTGAGATTCTATCGCTGAGAGAATGAACTATATTAAGGTATAGTCTGCACTTGAGCCTTCATGGTAAAAAATGATTTATACTGACATGCAAATTTAACTAGATGAAGTTTTTGATTATTTCCCCTATCTCTTGGTTTGTGCTATTTCCCTGAGGTGGAAAAATGCTCTTTGCCAGTAATTCATTATAAATGCTCCAGCCATACCCATTAGCTACAGCAGGTCTCCACTGCACTGCTCAGTATTAAAATATGCACAAACTTCTCCTTCTCTCCAACTCACCAAAACCAATTTTTGAATCACTCAGAGAATTTAATCACATTTCAGTTCTCTTGGCTATAATCAACGGGCACGCTTCATACAATATTTACTTTTTGTGCAGGTACCAAACTTATATATGACAGTCTGTTTTACATACGGAGGACAACGTTAGCTGAATGCTCTCTCAGGATAAATTATATATAAATTTCTGCACAGGGTATTATATCAAAGTGCTCCTTAAACCCATGTTAGCTCTGCACCCTGCGCATCAGACAAGAAATGGCAAAATTAAGCCATGTACAGCAGCTCTATTAACTGAAAAATACTGGACATCCCAGAACAGCTAACAAAGCAACTCTGCAGTGTAGCACACTTCCTAGTACCCACCCTACAAAAGGCTGAATGCCCTGAATTTCCTATAAATAAGTAGAAAGACTGTAGGGGGGGGAGGGATAGACACACAGTCAAGGCAAAGGACTACTCTTGACAAGGTCTCTAGCCAACTTGGGAAAAGCTGCAAGCTTACTCCAATATATGACACTATTAAATCAAATACTTTGGCAAACCACAGGAACCCAGAATAAGATAAGGTGGAAAACAAACGCTCCTGACAAGCTGAGTTGCGTGGCTCCTGAGTGCAGCCAGAAGGATGCAATGAGCAGCACATATTTAATTTTACTGTTTCTGACAATGCACCCAGGCTAAACAAGCACCCAATTACATGGGCTGAAATGTTCCATAGAAGATATATGCATTTCACTGGCAATCAAAACAGTGACATGAGAAATGTTCCCAGGTTGTTGGGCTTTGTTTTTAATTTGCTGTATTTTGAGTTATGCTTCAGCCTGTCTAGATTTGAAGCAAAACACTCAATTCTCTTCACCTGCCTACATGCCTTCCCATTCATGAACTTCACTCAGCTGCTGCTCTGGCTCACTGTGAGCCTCTGTCACACCACAATCACTTTAATGAGAAAGCAATAGCTCTAGAACTACATGCCTGACAAACAGATGCTTAAAATATTTTTCACTCGATCATTCAAGATAACAAAAGAACACAAGGCATTCACAGGGTATAAACCTGAAAAATTCAAGTGTAGGATGCAAGGTGGTCAAAAGATGGCTGCTCATTAGAAAGAAGAATAAAACAAAAGGCATCCTAAAATACAAAAGGGCATGATTCATTAAGTGGTTACGTAAGGCAGCAGTACCATAACACTGTTTAAGTCGTCTTGCAGCAGCACAACACTGGTGTAAGAGGAGATGAATCAAACCCTGTGTTTTCATTTTAAATGGATGCTCAGGTATCCAACAGCATGAAGAGCTGCAGTTCAAATCACTCCTGACAACATGCCTCCAAATAAAATTGTGAGGGTGAGTTTGTCTTGGGAGGTTCAGTCACACAACTCCCATCTACTTTGGTAGGACACTGGCTGAAGAAAAAAAGAATTTAAAAATACAGATGTGGTGATGGTCTGTGATTTGAGGATGTGTTTTTTGGCTGGTGTGGAGGGAAGGACCCTGTGCTCTTAGAGGGGTAAGCACTGGCAGCACGGCTGGCTGCTGGCAGGACTAAGGTTGCTTCCCCCTTCACTGCAGTCTTCTGATGTGCTTCTATAACAAATGTAGATAATTACATATTTATTTTAACATAATATATTTTTCTTTTCCCCGCTTAGCTGAGTTGCTGCCTTGTCCCCAGGGAGCTTTTATCATTGCATTAAAGAACTTATTTTTGCTCTGACAGACGCCGCAAACTATCTATAAACTCTGGCAGCCAACTAAGATATCTTCTCTCTACAGATTTATTATACATCACTGACCTCCTCCCAGAGAAAATTCACCTTATTCCTGAGTACAGTCCCTGGATCAGAAGCAAACCCCAGTGCAGACTACCTGGGAGGGCAGACACCTGAGTCCCCACCCTGGCAGACTGCTGAGGAGAAATTGGGGAGGCCAAAGTCAGAGCTCAACAAATGAGCAAATGGCTCTGCAGATATTCTCCATCTGCCACCAACTGCAATAGATTGTGGCTAGGACATATTTTCTACATATGCAGGACACCCAGAATCAGCTAAGTCTGTTTTGTTGCTGCACAGCCCAGACCTAAAAAATACATCACAAGGAACAAACCACAAGAATTCACCATAGTCACTAAAAGGAAAAGGAACTGTGATTTAATACTGTAATTTAGTGCAAGATGCACTAAATGGGACACCTGGTGTGTTAGCTCTAATGTGCTTTCCATTGTGAGTGTGGGAAAGCACGTAGCTGAGCCTCCATTTATCCTCCCGTATGCCAGATGTCTTATTTACCTATTTACCAGTGGGGTAATTGCCACAGACTTAATGGCCTCTTTATCAGGCACAGTGTTTTGGAACCGTTTCAGTCTAAAAGGTGCTCTCAGGTGCAAGGCACAGACAGTAGCACGGGGTGAGGAACAGGGATGGCACAGGGATGGTTAGTAGGGTGTTATTCAAACCACTTGCCAAATGAACCTATAACCCTGGGCAATGCAACATATAGGATATGATTCTGCACAGATACAAACAAGACTGCAGCAAGCACTAGAGTTGCAATAAAACTGAAAGCAAGTGGCCATGACATAGATCACAATATTCCCTCTCCCTATCACACTGCATTGTCAATGCTAATTTCATTTCTCTCTGGAAATGGTGCACCTATCTGTTACAGTTATCTACAACTTAAGTATATTTCTATTTTTCCCTATATTCTTGCTTCAGAAATTTGACAGTGTTTTGTGGGGCTCTTGCTCCCAATCAATCCCATGTTGCCATCTGTCTGTTCCTGACAAATTCCATTCAGGAACACATCCCTGCAAGTGCTTGGAAACCCTCAGGATGTGTAGATGGATGTCATTTACTTGAGCTGCTCTGTTCCTCAAACTCCCTGTTGGCATCCCTAGAACAGGTGAGCATTCAGCTGGTATAAATCAGCCGAGTTCTCTTGGGACTCATTTATATCAACCAAGAATCCGGCCCAAAATATAGAGCTAATTTCCCATGCATCAGACTGTCAGACTGTATCTCTGGCTGACAGGACCATTATCAGCAAAAAAAGTGCTAGAAACACTTCAAAAATGGTGCTGGAACTGCAATTCTGGCATCCTATTTGCATAGCAGGTGAAGTAGGGGCAGATGCTCCTCACCAGCCCCTATCCATTCTCTAGGCACATCGACAGACACGTGAGATAGGATTTGCCCGTCGAGGCAAGTTTCTTGTCATTACTGTGAAGGACAAGACAATCAGACCAGAAGGCATCAGGTGACAAACCCAAAATCACTGAGAACTTTGGTGGAAACTTGCTTTGCAAAAGTAGATCAACATTAAATGGATACATGTCTTGTGAACAGTATTTAAAAATAGGAATTTGGGACAACAACATGACAGAAGTCCATTTCAGGTTTTGCCAAGCTGTCAGGTTAAAGATTAATAAAAGAATAAATGGAGGAAAATATATCTTCCTAATATACATAAATGACCGTTGCTACTAAGGGGAAAAGAAAGGGATGTCACCAGTTAATTTTGCAACAGCATAAACTATTAAATTCAGAAATACTCTTTAGTAGATTCAAGGAAGAGACTATTCATTGTGACATATCAGGTCACAGGAAAAACTAACCCTAATGAATGCAAATACCAAAAATGACAAGCAAAGTGAATCTTTGAGCTCTAAGATGCCTAGATACCCATCCAATCAAAAGCAGGATTTAATCTAAATAATGGTTCTATTCTGGCTCTCCTCCTCACACCAAGTAGAAGTAGCACTTCATTCTCTCACTGGTCCCTTTGACTTCAGGGTTGTGTCTCATTTCCTCAGGAGAAACTTCTTTATGAGGGTGACAGAGCCTGGAAGGGGCTGCCCAGGGAGGTTGTGGAATCTCCTTCTCTGGAGACATTCAAAACCCACCTGGATCTGTTCCTGTGTGACCTAATCTAGATGATCCTGCTCTGGCAGGGGGGGTGGACTCGATGACATTTCGGGTCCCTTCCAGCATCCCTAACGTTCTGTGATTCTGTGATAACGACCAGTTACTACTCCATTGTAAATTAACAGGATCTGTCCCCATCCCATTTCCCTCACCTTTGCAGAGCCACATCTGATTCTTCCAGGGTGCTGAAAGAACTGACCTCCCCAAACCCAGCTTGTGTGCTCTGCGTGGTGATGGAATTTCCCTCGGTGTGCAAACCTTTCCAGCCCATCTGAGACCCTCCCCAAGGTGGAGCAGAGCCAGCTTGGCACAGGGCTCTGGGCAGCCAGCACTGAGGGTGCCCATGGAAATGCAAAGGCACCGGGTGGCTCAAGGAGCATTGGCAGCGCACTGAACGTGGCATTGTGCAGCCAGAGGAGCACGACCACGTGGGGTTAAGGGGACTGTGCACGACCCTGCTGCTGCCCTGCAAACAGATTGCTGGGTTAGCTGCACTGAGCAACCAGCCACAGCAAAAAGAAACGTGGAGTTCAATGCCCTCCACTGATTTTTACTCTGCTGCACAGTGTAACCAGTTCCAATTTGCTTTTGCTCTGGCAGATGTAAGAGGAAAAAGTATGCAAAGCTGCCCCTTGTCCCAGCTGTCGGGATTCCGAAACAAATGAGAGATTTGAATAAGTTTACTTAATTGTTATCAGTATTAAAGGCACCTTAAGGGAATCATTCACAGAAGAGAATAATTTGTTGTAGATAATAAATTACATTTTCCTCTATTTTCCTCCTTGGGAAAAAAATCTATTAAGACTTTCTAATTAAAGCTCCTGAACATAGTTCAACTGAATGTTTTTAATTGATAAATGGTCTATTTTTTAAAATGTCCTTTTTTCATTTTTTTCATAAAACCACTGTTTGTTCTTTTGAGAAATGTCATGGAAAATTATTAACTGACGTTCATCATCAAAACTGCTAATAATACATTTCTTTACTCATCAACTAGAAGACATTAAATTTTGGCACCTAATTCCATCTGGAAGTCCTGGCCAAATAATAAAAAAAAATAAATTACTTTCTCTAATCTCTTTTAATAACAGTAATTGAGATTCTATAGGATGATATGGAATGTGTTCAGGCAGGCGTGTGATGCACAAAGTTGTCCCTTTCCCTCTGCACCCCACACTGATTAGCCCAATCAGTCCACAGTGACCAAGAGCAATAATAATTTCTGATTAGGGGTTTGGCTGTGGGTTTAGGGTTTTTTTTTTTTATTTCACACTTTGGGATCACTCCTTTGCATCAAAGGCACCACAATTTCATTCCGTACACCCATATGTATTCACAATGGAAGCAGAGTAATAAACTTAGCCTGTCACCAGCAGTAAACACTGAATTTGCCATAATTTCTACAGGTTCTAACCCTTGGAACTGTAAATTATCAATTTAGTAAGTTCTTACCATAATTTGAGTGAGAACAAAATTGGATGTTTACTTACTGATGTATATAGGTATCCTTCGCTGTTCATTGCCAGATACAATTTTGTTTGAACCCCCTGAATCGCCACCACTCGTAAACCCACAGGTATGAGGTTAAACAAAGCTAGGAGAGAAAGGAGATGGAGAGCAAAATTAATCCTTTAGAGTATGCAGATTGGATAAATCAAACCACAATTACCAGAACAAAATACAAAATGCCCATTCATGCATATATCAATTTGTGGTGCTAATCTGTGGGTGCTATGGAACAAAATTGCTACTATCAAGTTCTTCTATAGCAATTTCCATCAATAGCTCAGAAATGATCTATAGGGGATATCAACATATCTCCTCCACTCTGAAGATGGTGAATTAGAGGTACTGAGAGCTGAAAGGATTCACCAGCCTCATGGGCAGAATCCAGGGTATTCTAAGTGGAGTTGAACATACTTAATGTTTTGTTTTGGTTTTTTTCTGACATTAAGTGCAAAAAAAAAAAAAAAGTTTTCAAGATGATAAAATTTTTTTTAGTTTGATCTGAAAAAATTCAGATCAAATTCACTAAACATTTCTAGATCAAAAAGTGCAAGTTGAAATTCAGAAAAGTTAAAAACCTTCAGTAATGTCTCAAAATGTTTTCACTCAAAACTCATTGGGTTTTAGTTGTTGTTTTTTTTCTTTTTGAGTGGAGAATGGGTTGGAATAAACAAAGTTAAATAACTTCAAAATGAAATGAAATGAAATGATAGCATATTCTTTAGATCAAGCCCTAAACCTGTGCTTTCAAAACTGAACTGCTTCGAATGTTCTGCTTGCATTTATGCTTGTATATGTGCTAATTGTGGCAGTATCTATAAGCAAAGTCTCTTCAAAAAATGAAGATTCTGGTTTGTAAAGTGGCAAATTAAAAAAAAAAAAAAAGAAGAAAAAAAACCCACAAAAAACCAGCAAAGCTCTGCCACAGTTTCAGGGATATGTTAAAATTAAGCACAAGTAATAATGACTTGAATACATAGAAATATAGAATGGTTAGGGCTGGAAGGGACCTCCAAAAGTCATCTAGTCCAGCCCCCCTGCAGGGAGCAGGGACACCCTCAACTAGCCCAGGCTGCTCAGAGCCTTGGCCAGCCTCACCTGGAATAGCTCCAGGGATGGAGCCTCAACCACCTTCCTGGGGAGCCTGTGCCACTGAGCCACCACCCTCAAGGGAAAGAACTTCTTCCTGAGATCCAGTCTAAATCTCCTCT
>JANHGL010023433.1:0-28673 GCA_024611195.1 Ceyx melanurus | reverse complement strand
TGATCCTGCTCAGGCAGGGGGGTTGGACTAGATGATCTTCTAGGTCCCTTCCAGCCCCTAATATCTGTGAATCTGTGTGAATCTGTGAATCTGTGACTTCATTTACTTGGCCTTACATGGGGCAACATTATGTCATGCACATCTTGACACCTCAGAAGGCCATGAGGATCTGACTGCAAAGAGAAGGCAAGCAGAACTCATGCCCACTTTTGCCACAGATTATAGGCATTTATCTAACACATGAGAACAACTGACACAAATCTAGGGAGGTGATAAGGAAGCTGGGTTGATCTGGGGACTGCAAATGGAATATATCTATCTAGTCCCAGAAGAAGTTGTCTGACTTAATTCAAAAAAAGGAAAAGATGAAGATACAGCAGCACCAGTCCAGCCACACAAAACATGTCAGACCCGCAACATTCCATATGCAGGAACTTCAAGCACAAAGGAGCACATTTAAAAAATATGTGTATGTGTACACATGTCTACAACAGTATATGTAGATAGAGATATTATATATTCACATATATATACACACACGTATGTATATGTAGGCTTGAGGCCAGGCAATAATAAATACAGACCTCCATTTCAGACCAGGAGCAGGCTAAAGAGACCCTTTTTTTTGTTTGTTTAGCAACATCTGAGTATGACCAGAATATCAACAAATGTATATTAATTTTTCAAGCCCATTTCCCTTTTTTTTTTTTTTCATTATTTAATTTAGAGGAATATAATGCCAATTGTGATGATTCTGATCTGCAAATATGTAAAAAAAAAAAAAAGAGTAATTCAGGCCCACCCAAGGGTTGCAGAAAGATGACATACTGATTTCTCAGAGGACGGAGCTGGAGTTTGCATGGCTTTGCATGTACCAGGCAACATGACTTTCCTTGTTGCATTTTTCATAGCTTGATTACAATTTATAAATATGCCAGAGAAACCATTGTCATTAGGATGCTGTGCTTCCACACAGACCACACACTTAAAAATAAATCAACAATACATATTACTAAGTTGGCACATGGTATCTCCATTTTCCAAGGCGACTTTGAAAGCTGAGGCCAACCCTAATTAGCATGTATCTGCTTAATTGGAATCAGATTAATAAATTTAAAATGATCAAGGAATTAAGTTGCAGCTGATTAAAATAAAATTTAGAGATGGGAGAGCTTTATCCCAGATGAGAAAGTCCCACTGGAAAACTAAACAAACTGTTCCTTAAACTTCCAAATGAAATGTGCAGAATGAACAAGTCATGGCTGATTTTAAGCTGAAGGATTTTTGCTGCAGATCTCAAAAATTATTAATAAGTTTTTGAGTTTGAAAAATAAGAAGAAAAAAAGGAACATGATTTTTTTGTCTACTAAAAGAACCTTTTTTGTTTTTAATGTAAGATGATTCAAAATGGAATTTCACCTTAATGGACAAAAAAACCCCCAAACATTAACTAAAATTGGTCTTCACCCATGAAAGAAAAACACAGTAAGCATACATCCACATTATGTACTCAAAATGCAAAATCAACCATAGTATATATCCCAGGGGAACATTTAAAAAGCCATTTCTTCCCCCAACTTAAAATGGTTGCTAACAGAACTACTAAAAAGTTTCAACTGCTATACACTTGGAATTGCTCATACACCACTGGAAACCCACAAAACACTGCATTTTATATATGAGGAAAGAAAACCAACAAAATTAACATTGATTCCAGTTAAAAAAACAAGCAAACAAACAAAAATCCTACTGAAAAGGAGACCTAATTACAAGAATATAGAGCAATGAGTACTTAAAGAAAGGAAAAGTTGAAGAAGTAATGAAGTGTGAGCAATTTGCACAGTAATTTAAAAACACTCAAGAGGCAAAATAATTAAGGACAATAAGATGGAATTTTTAAAAAGAACAAGAAGTGCCTGACCAAGGATTAAATATGTTTCAAGATACAGACAGAAATCATAAATAACTCCAGAGAAAATGTAAAATGTTCAGCAGATATTTATATTTTATAATGAGAATTATAAAATGAGAATGCATCTATTCTATGTAATATAAAACATTGAAAAAAAAAAAGTTTTAAAAGGTCACATCTACCAAGATTAAATGTGACATAAACGTTCAACAAATCTGGTTAACTTACCTGCACCTCCCACAAAACCTAACATTACTTAGCTGGAGGGTTCTCCAATTCATTAATGCTTATAAATCATTTTTAGGATAATAAATCTTGGAAAACTGGAACAACTGATGAGAGTACTGCCGAGAAAAAGGAAAGCCTGGGGCTGGAAAAGAAAACCATGCAACATGTGGCTTCAAAAATTCCTATCACCTCAATTCATTGAAGATTGAATTAAAAAATGTTGATCATAATATAAAAAATGATCTTACAGTGGATAGGTTTTTATCCTGTAGCAATTTCTAGTGGAAGATGATGGAGTTAGCTACTGAAGTAGCTAACAATAGAGGTTGAAGGATGCTCACAGTATGAACTTCTCTAGATCATCTTTATTCTAAACTCTATTCTGTACTTCAGCTTCTCGGGCTGAGAGTTTTTTGCAGTCAAATCCTCCAGCTATGTGATGGATTTAGTAGAAAGGGCCTCTAGCATCTCCAAAAGCCTTTGACGCTTTTGTGCCAGAGGGCACACATAGGCAGTCATTGCACAAACAGGCATCGCCAAAGTCACTGGGAGGATGAAAGCAGGATTTGGACCATGAAGATTAAATGAGTGTTTGCAAATTCTGTCACTATCTCTAAGAACGGGAGGAAAATCTGAAAATTAATTAAAATCACAGCTTCACAGCTGAGCCCCTCGGCGTGGCATTTCATCAGGAGCTAATGTTTATGGTAAGTTACACTCTTCCCACCTTGGTAAAGGCTATATATTTGCATTAATAATGGTGCTGGTACTAATCTTTCAGTGAAGTGGAATGTAGTCATTCAATGGCAAGAGCCTTCTGAAAGTAGATGTGTGCCCCTGAGTACAGAATCCTTGTAGGGGCTGAAATGGAAAAAGTGGCAAGAAATGCTTTTAAAGGCTTATTAATAAAATGCTCCTATTCTGGTCACAAATAAACATGTGGGGCTTCCCCAGATGAAGCTACTTGCAGTCAGCTGCAGAAGTAGCTAAGCCTACACCTGCCCCATCCTCAGGGAGCCACGTCTTCTTTTCAGTGACAGCAGATCAGAGCTCACTGTCGTGATTTCAGTTGTTCCCATCAACTTCCCAGGCTCAATCCTCTGGCATTTCTATGAGGTACATACAGCATGTTCCTGTTGCCTCTTGTTGAGGCTCCGGGTAGGGGGACAGGGGCATCAGCATGTGTAGTCTGAGACTAAATTCAGCACAACTATCTGTCTGGGATCTTAGATCTCCCCTTACTGCGATTTTGCTCCAGTGCTGAGGCAGCCTCAAGCCAGGGTGAAGGACCATTAGGTAAATGGGCTCATTTCCTATCACAAGGTGCACAGTGAAGTCAGTTTCCCAGAGACATTCTACCTACATGACCTCCTTTCTCTGTATTCTCCCATTGTCTGCCACCACCAAAAGTAATGAGGTATGAGGCCCTCACCTACAAATTGCTGTGGAAGCTCTTGCAGCAGCTAGGGGCTCACACCAGTGTCAGAAACCAAGTTTGACAATCAAATCTTTCTTTTTGTGCACTCTTTTTCTCACTTTTACAGTAACCAACCTGAACATGATCTTCATGGAACTTCCTGTAATGGTCTAGGAAGAAGAAAGTTTCTACCTTAGCTTTCATTCTAACTAAAACCCCCATGATCCCCAAACCTCCCAAAATAATTCTGAGTTACTTTTATGAGCTCTATCTCTATTAGATCTAAGTTCAGAATGAGGATGAACCAGTTTTACCTTCTTCTTATCCCCATCACTGCATGATGTAGAGCAAACATACTAAGTTCTTTAAACAAAATGTGAGAATATTCAAGTGCCAAGCGGCCAAGATTAGTCCTTCATAAGCCTTTGGTTTGGCTACATATTTGGAACCATGTAAGCAAAGCAAGGACTTAATCAGGTTCCTCACTTCTACAAAACTTAATGGGGAGTAAACAATTGCAAATGAGTTCAGTAAGTGGTTCACATCATTAAGAAATGAGGCTGAAAATATTTATCCATCTTTTTTTTTGAAGGTCACAAAGTAATGGACAATTTTCCTGAGTTTGATGGGCATTTGTTTTCAAAAGGCAATTTATTACCTAGGAAAGTGTGCTTTTACTGAATAAAACATTCTTGCTTTTTAATTACTTCAACATTAGACACAGCATTTTGACATCAGTATAATTACTACATGGTCAATGAGAGGATATCGAAGTTCATGGAGCATCAATAGCTTCCACATTTCAGAGCCTAGAAAATCCTAATGCTACCTGGTAGTACCAGAAGAAAATATTTTAGTATCATTTGTAAAATTAGTCATTCCAATGTGAATATTACAAGTTATTAAATATCTAACAGACAAAATGAATAAGGAACCTACATGAAGACCATTAGAATATGAAATTTTCATTTTTGCTTAATTTTGTTGGGCAATACAAATGAGTATTTTGCTTTTCATAGGAATGTTTTATTGATTCCAACCACTCTTGAGGCATCTTGACAGGATTTGGAGAACAATGCAAGTGTGGCTATAGGAGGTTTCCAAGGAAACCTATAGCATGCATTCATGCTGTATTTGTGTTGACTAGGCTGTAACCATTTCTCATTCCTATGCTATATTTTATAAGAGCATAGATAAAGACTTAGATGTGCCTCTATGGAAGATTAAATTAAGTCACCTTCCCAATTACTCTACCTAAAGATTATAACACTTAATCAAACTGATTTTTCACACATTCACATAAGGGTTTTTTTCCCTCCTGTTTTGAAAATAATGTCAGCTGAAACAGGTGCATTCTGCTTCCTTAACATGCATTTGTAGGCAATTAATAGTTATTAGGTTGCATTGCACAATTTAGAACTTTAGAAGGACATCTTCACGGTGCTAATACAAGACTGTAAGGCTGTTTTATTTCTCATCTCATTTGTAAAGATGTAATAGAATATTATTATGAAGATTGATGGAGATGATCCTCAGCTCAAATGATATACCCAAATGATCATTGCACACTGATGAATAAAATACCAGGTGTGTCAAGCCATCGAGTAGGCAGAGATTTTGCAAGGCCAGAGCAAATAACATTAACTGTGGGGAAGCAATTGATTATTTCCACTGACTGGTCATTTCATAAGACTCAACTTTCACTTACATACAACCACACAGTGACCAGAAATGTTTTAATTCCCATCCTAACTGGACTCCCTTAGCCAAAGTAGCAAGCAGAAGACAAAAAAGAAGAGAAAAAGCCAGTTAGAAACAATAGAAAGCTGGTCAGTAAATCATAAACCATGTTCCCAAAGAAAACTGGACAAACACAATTAATTTCTAAATTATTTCTAATATGTTCCTGACAACTGCAAGTGAAGCAGCCTAATGAGGAGAGAACATAAAGTGGGAAATGGCTGGTGCTAAGGACTCAAAATTCAGATTATACATGTTTTGGTGAGATTTTAATTTGCTCTAGTTCACTGCTGTGAACTCTCCACCCACTAGCTGCTGGATCCAGTTAAGTTTCAGCTGGCAGGAGTTCCTCTCATGTGCTGTGACATTACTTGACAAGAAGAAGCAAAAGATGGTAGACAGGGATGATAAAGTCATTCACCTTAAAGTGCACTCCTGATCCAAACCAAAATACTTTTGTGGATGTTCCCAGTGTTTTGATAGAGACACAATGGGCAGTCTAGCAAAACAATGTTAATCTGCACTTAGTCATCCATGTTACATGACCATGATTTCTGCATCGATGGTGACAGTAGTATCTGCCCCACATGCCTTACCTTTCCTTCCACTCCATTAGCACGTAGGTGTTATCACTGCACAGCCTTTCTCTTCCAGGAAAGGGGACGTGTGCTCGAGATGCACCAAGTTGTTCTCAGTTTTTTACCTCCCTGTCAAGAGCTCAGCAGTAAAGTATGCTGGCTTTGTGCTGGCATGACACAGCTGCTGCTCGGGAGGAACAGCTGAGCACTGGAAGGGAATTGCCACCTTTGAGGAAGTTCCATACTTGAAAGGGACAAGAAGGAAGATTATCTAGATTCCACTTTCTGTGAAAGCAAGCAGATAGATCCACCCCTTTAACCACAGCCAGTCTCATTCCTCCCCAGGCAGCCAGAAAAGCAACTGCCAGAACAGCATTATGGAAACTTCTGGTCTTGTAGCCTGGGAGAGTTGCAGGACTGTCCCTGTGTCATGGAAGATTGCAGTAGTACTCTCCATCACTATGAAACAGTCAGTCTGCTCCATGAAAGACTTAGGCAACTCATGAGAACAAGACAAAAGGACTTAAATTCCATTTTGCAAGGTGACATTCTTAGTTAGATATGAATAATTAATTTTTTTTACATGGACTAATATTCACTAAGGACAAGTCCCACCTGTCCAATCTCGTTTGTTTCTACAATGGAGTGACTACATCAGCAAGCAAGGGAAGAGACATGGATGTAATCCATCTGAACTTCTTCAAGACCTTTGATATGGTCCCCCACAACATCCTCCTCAACAAGTTTTAGATATTTGAATTTGATGGGTGGACTGTTCAGTAGAAAAGGAATTGGCTGGATGATCACATCCAGAGGGTAGTAATCAATAGTTCTAAGTCCAAAGTGGAGATTGGTGACAAGTGGTGTCCCTCAGGGATCCATACTGAGACCAGTACTGTTTACTATTTTCATGATATAGGCAGTGGGACTGAATGTACCATCAGCAAATTTGCAGATCACTGAGCTGAGTAGTGTGGTTGATATAGCAGAGGCACTGAATGTCATCCAGAGGGACCTGGGCAAGCTGAGGAAGTGGACCCAGATGAACCTCATGGTGTTCAACAAGACCAAGTGCAGGGTCCCACACCCAGTTTGGAACAATCCTTATTATCAATGCAGGTTAAGGGATGAGGTGGTAGAAAGCAGCTCTCTGGAAAAGGACTTGGAGATTCTGGTGGATGACAAGCTGGATATGAGCCAGCAATATGCACTTGCAGCCCAAAAGGCCAATGACATCCTGGGCTGCATCAAAAGAAGCATGACCAGCAGATTGAGAAAGGTGATTCTGTGACTCTGCTATGGTGACACCTCACCTGGAGTATTGCATCCAACTCTGGAGCCCTCAACACAGGAAAGACATGGAGCTGATGGAGCAGGTCCAGAGAAAGGGCACAAGGTGAAGCACCTCTCCTTTGAGGGAATCAGGGTTGTTCAGCCTGGTGAAAAGAAGGCTCTGCTGAGAACTTATAGCCACCTTCAAGTATCTGAAAGGGACCGACAAGAAATCTGGAGAGGGGCTGCCTACAAGGGCATGTAGTGATAGGATGAGAGGCAATGGTTTTAAACTAGAGAAGGGTAGATTTAGATTGGATGTTAGGAAGACTGGAACAGTTTGCACAGGAACATGGTGGAGGCTCCATCCCTGGAGACATTCAAGGTCATGCTTGATGGGGCTCTGAGCAGCCTGATCTAGTTGAGGATGTCCCTGCTCACTGCAAGGGGGCTGCACTAGATGACCTTTAGAGGTTCCTTCCAACCCAAGGCTTTCTGTGATTCTATGATAATCATGAGCGAGTACCATTTTGATCTAGGTCATGTTACAAACCTCCTAATGCAGCTAATACAGCTGGCTTCCAAAGTGCACTGTGGAAAAGAAGAAGTTTCTCTTTTCTGTAGAGAAACAGCAAAGTAGCATTTAATGCAGGATCATTCAAATCTCACTGTTTTCCTTGATGCACATTCCTTAGTCTAAGGAGAGAGTGAGAGGAAGGCTTAAAAGCCATTTCACTAGACATGAGTGGCTTTTTATTGCCATCTTCCTCTGAGCTTTACAAGCTCTTCCTTGTAACACACCTCAGCTGTGGATGGGGACTGTTACTCAAGAGAATTGTCACCTCCACACTTCTTACCCAGCCTTCTTCACACTCCTACCTTCAGCCTGTATCAGTCCTCCTCTAATAGCTTCCCCCAGATGTACGTCCTGATGAACTGACCTCCTCCACCTTTAAAGACTCTGAGAGTTTGGAGTAACTGAGTTGTCCACTCTGTAGTTATAGCATCATCCTTTTGAAAGAGAAGCCAAAGAAGTAAAGGAACAGCACTCGGTCAGTGTGGGCAAAGGACTCAGGGTTTTCAAATGAGACAGAAAAAATAAACTGTGCAGTACACAGAGAACAGCTATCAAAAAAAAAAACCAACCCAAAATAAACTACATAGCAGTGTTATACTTCCTGACTCCAGTCACAAAGGTGCTGATGTTTTCTACCATCCTGTAAATAGCTGAACTCATTGTCAAATGCAGATCAAATTTCCACATGGACAAAAGGTCAGCTTAAAGAGTTGCCTGGTTGAAATTGGCAGCTTTATTCAGCTACCCATAGTAAGCAGACTCATACTGAGCATTGCAACTAATATTACATTTTCATAATTTCAAAGGGACTACCTCATCAATTTACTACGTATATTTAGAGTTAACTAAACTTGATGTTGATATAAAAGCTGTATCTGATAGAATTATCTACTGAATAAAATTAATGCAATTCCTTTCATACACAGCCTGGCACTGCTTTAGCTTTAAAATTTAATGTGAAATCCCACATATGAACTCTTTTACATTCATTTTATTGTCATATCTGAAGAAAACAGAAGTCCCACTAAAGGTTTTTGGAAAGAATTTTAAGAATTGTTCTTATGAAATGCTCTGCAATAATAAATCTGGAGCCTGAAAGTCCTTTTCCCACCTTCCCTTCAAAAACCAGGCGTAGTGTGGGGTCACGAGTGCTCTCTATGCACAACTTTAAGAATGTTTTTTCCCAGTGTCTCTGCCCATCACCAGAAGTACCACATCTAGGCATGGGAAAATAGCTGGCTTCATTTTCTTGCACATTCCTGCCCTTTTTGTTTGTAAAGCCAGAAAGGTCGTAAATAGTGGTATGACATGGACACCTGTGGGGTTAAGACCTCAGATTATTTCACAGGTTGCTGAACCTAAAAATAGGCTGCTGCCTAAAATAGCCTTTCTGTCTCCCACTCCTTTTTCTCATTCCCTTCCCTGGAAATTCACACGTAAGAAATAAGCTTAAGCCAGCAATCTTAAGAGATCTGAATCTTAATAAGCAAAAGGCAGCACTGCATTTCCTTAAGTAGATCAATCTACAAGGAAAGGATTTATCTCTCTGGTTGGGCAAGCATATGGAGAAAGCCACTCCACTGGTTAAGGACTGGAGGAAAAGGATGCTTTGCAAACTGCTCTATCTAGAGTATCCCAGAGGCAATCTGGCCACGTTGCCAAGGGCAAAGAAACGTTCAGTGAAATCAGTCTATGACAACTGATATCGGCCACGTACATGAAAGCTAAAAGACTCTCCCTTGGAAATGGCTGCATTTCATCCACCTTCCCCCAAGCTCCTAAGAGCCTAGAAGGATATCCACATATATCATTCACATTCCTCACCGTACAGCGTGTCTTTTGGGCTGAGGTTGGGAGCAGCAAGCGGCAATTAAGCTGTTTCAACTGGACAAAAGTGGATGTTGAATCACGAGTTCTTCAGGGCCACGAAGCAATTTGGTTTGTCTGAGGAAGTCTGCTGTAGAAAGCAGAGTTAAAAGGGAGAGAGTCACACAGATGAAGGAGTGCAAGTAAAGCATTTCTCTGACTGGGGAGCATCTGGCATACCATTAAGCTACACTTAAATACTAACAAGCTAAACAAAAGTTTTAAGTAGCATATAATGTGTGTCTTTTGGAAGAACCTGACATGTGACAGCTGAAGACAAGTCACGGGATGTTTAACTTCTGCAGAGCTGAAGCTGTCCAAACAGATGCTTAAGGCAGAGGCAGCTAGAACCAGAGGAAAACAAACAAACAAAAACCAACCCCAACCCCAAACAGAGAATGTTGAAGTCAAAATGATGGATCTGGTGGAGAGCTGGGCTTGCTAATGTAGAGACAGATAAATAATGTATTGCATACTACAGCACTTAAAGGAGAGCAAGAAGATGGAGTAACTGAGCTTTATCTCATTATATTTGACCAGGCTTGCACCCATCTCTAAGACCAGATGCAACTCTGCTTAACTGTTACCAGATAATTTTGCCTCTGGGCACCGAATTTGGACAGTCACCCCACAGTAAGTAAATTTGCAGTCCCCTAAGTCTTTTACGTGAAGAACTAATGTTTATGCTGTATTTTAGAAACAGAGAGCTGATAAAACTTTCATGCAGCTTTGCATCTCTCTCAAATCCCAGGGAATTAGTCTCTCTGTATTTCTTTTCTCATTTGTTACAAAAAAAACCCTACTTTTTTTTTTTTTCTTTTTGGAATCTTCCACATTCACTTTCATTATTTTGTAAAATACAGCCACAATAGGAGGGAGACTGTGAACCTCTTCCATACACTACTGAAAGGAGGAGTTTGGCTCAGAGGATGATGAGTGTACTACATGTGATCATAATAAAGCCTGACACCAGTGCAATTAATGTTAATAATAAGAACAAACAAACAAAACACATTCAGATGAGAATAATTTGTAACTAGATGCAGCTGTGCACTTGAAAAATTGCAGGTTGCAGGTAACATGTTTCAGGACAGTGTCAAAGGAGTAACATACTATTTCCCCACTGATGACATTATTATAACACAGTTCTTAAAACACATTTCTGGGCAGAAAAAAATCTAGAAAAAATGTAGCCTATATTTGTATTTAATCTATATTAAGCAGACTAGCTTACAGTTGGCTAAAAATTATCACCCCAAAATACAGCTGTTCTTAGTTTGAAGATGTTCCTTCCCTGCCTTTGTGCCCACTTCTCAAGTGGTTAATAACAGCTAAATAAATATAATAATCAAAATTTCCTCCCTAATAGTTAATTTAAGCTTGATTTATGGAGTTTTCCTGCTATTACAGAATCACAGTTCTGTTTTTTTTCTCTGCTAAATTAAGGAGCTCTTTTGCACCCATTTGTTCTTACCATGTAGCATTTATACACTAATAGCCACTTCTCAGTCTGCTCTACTAGAAAGATCAACTTGATCTGCAAGTGTCTCATTATACAGCTTCTTCTCTTACCTTTGGGTAATTAGTATTGCTTTCTACAAATAGAAATAGAAACAATTTTCAGGTTGACTGTTGTAATCGTGTAGAAAATTGCCTTGCAGTTTCTATATGGTCTTTTTTTCCCACATATCCAATGTTCATATTAACTTCTGTGCTATTGTAGGGACCCTCACACTGACCAAATGCCCCCTGTAGAGTCTTTTTCAGACTCACTGCTTTCCTCCTCCCCCCCTACTTCTGTTTATGTTGTTCTAGGTCCCTTCCAACCCCTTCTCTTCAGAAGTCAAATGGCCTCAACACTATTTACAATAGTGAAAGTGAATTAAGAATCCTTGAGCCCACAATAATTCCCCAGATGGTTTTCATACTGTTTACAAGAGGGCAGGAGCAAAGTCTCCTTTGCTGGTCTCTGGATGTTTTCATTTCACACAGCCTCATCAAAACTGCCTGCTGCACTCATCAAGCTAAGGTCAAACAAAGGTTGGTGACCACACGGCTTGGCAACTTGCTAGGAATTTGCTTAATTTTCATCTCAAATTTATTCGTGGACAATTTATTCCCATTTATACTCCAAACAACACTTTCCTTTTAGTTAAGTGGCTGTTCTGCTCTGTGTATTCTAGGCAATATCTTTTTGCAGTGACCATTTTGCTAGATAAACAAGCTAATCTTTGGACTTTTTCTTTCTAAAGGAGAATAGATTGCCACTGAACTTTTTCCCAAAGTCTCTCCTCTCCTGCTCTAATTGAGTTCAGCTTCCTTGGGCCTGGATTACCAGGACTGCACACACTATTTCAGATGTTATTTCACTGTAGCTCTGCACGTGAAAATGTATTTTAAAAAATAATTTCTATTTACACATTTAATTTTTAGTTTTATTATCTATACCAAGAAACAATAAAAATACCAAAATCATTTTTTGACCTTATACCTCAGTATTTTGGCATAAACCTTGGAAAATGAAGACTTCAGAATATTTTCCCTCATGCTGCATTTTGAGGCAACATGGTCTGAATTTGAGACTAATGAAAATATATTGTTATGTCAGAATCAAATAAACCATACCACACACCTTAAAAAATAAAGTTGACAAATAAATAGCATGCTTTTAAGTCTCAATAAACTTTCTAAACAACCTACTCAAAGTTACGGGTTGGTTCTAAACATTTTTTTGTTGTCGTTTACAAGAAATTAAAAAGTTATGCTAAAAACCATAAATGGTTATAAAATACTAGACACTGTAGCAGTCCTTAAAGTGTACTTAGTTTTAGCTCTATATTTAATTATTTTAAGATTTTTACTAGGTTCTGCAATTACTGATTTTTTTTCTCATTAAAGTGATAAAATGAGTCAACTGTTACTACTTTCCATTTCATTAAATAGTCCCAGTATGGTGCAAACAGTTATGCAAAGCTTAATGGGCAGAATGTATATATTTATCTGTTTTGTTTCTTGATGGTTATGAATGTAACCTGCACCTGTCATCTCAGCAACAATCTTATAGATTATTTGTTGGAGCAGAGCTTTATGATTTGGAGGGTTTTGTTATTGTCCTATTTAATTTTTTTACAGTAAGACCTCTGTCTCCATATGACATAGGGGTGTGTGTGTGCACGTGCTTGTGTATGTATCTTCAGCTCAAACAGCAACTTGTGAAAAAGCAGGTCTGTCTCCAGAAAGAAAGAGTGCTGTTCTAATTTATACCACTATGAACTTAGAATGACCATTGAAAAAGCCATTGTAAAATACATGTTTAGCTGAACATTAATTTCATTTCTATGTGATCGAATGATCACCATTTGAAATTTGAGGTGTTGAATCAGAGGGTTGTCATTTGAAAAGCAGTGTAGCACCTTTTTGTCCATGATCTTGATATTTTACAAATATTAGTTGCCAGGATATGTCTGTGTAAAAATTTAGACTGTCCCATCACTGCACAGACATTTTTTTCCCTCAGAGGAAATGCAGGCAGGCTCCACAAAGCAAGCCCTAAGAGAGGTAGGACAAGACTCCTGGAGTCTTGTCTACCACAGAATCACTTCCTCAGAGTGAACTCCATCACATGTTGCATATATGCAAGCAAAATTAAAGCCTAAACTACCTTCTTATCTTCTAATTCTTCGCAATTCAGTTGTCTGAAAGACTGTTGGGGCTCCTGAGTTACCTATAGGAGCAGTCTGAGGCAGTGAAGAGTAAAGAAAAATAAACCGGTATGTTCTTACAAACGATTCTGCAAGGATTTATATTTGCACTCAATTGTCTCATCTACAGCTCTGAGTGCATTCACTTGCACAGTACTGTAGAATAAGACTTGGCAGTTAAAAAAAACAACCAGCTTCATAATTCTGTTGTTGTCATTGCTTCTCCTGACAACCAGATTTAGCGTGCTGGAAAGGGAACAAGATTACTCTTTCGTCTGGATCTATCTGCCCAAGGCTCTAAAATTCACCTTTGTGAGAAACCTGAATAAGAAAAATTACAGATTTCATTTTATTTTGAAATCACAGGATGTCAAAATGTGCAATAGCAGGGACTCATTTCTTCATGCCTGACAGTAATCACTACCACTGTCTCGTTTCCATTCAAGCATACCTTTTGTGAAACAGAGAGACAGGTAACAGAAGCTCTATATTCCACAATAGCAAACTTTCTTTACTACTTATTAGATACTCTAAATACAGCCCCTAAACTCCAGAATTCAATATATATCACTGCATTAGTTGCAGCTGAGTTGAAGCTTTGGGGCTCAATTTTGGTCACTGCACACATGCAACTCTCTTACAGCTTGACACGAGCTCTGATACAGGAATTGAGGTAAAATACTGGACTAATGCCTAGCTTGCTACACTTCAAAGAGTGTCATTTTAGCTAAGGGAAGAGAAAAAATATATACCTACTCCAAACACAGCAGTCATCTTCCATTTAGTGGACCAAAGCTTTCACTTCATCACTGAAAATAAAATTCTAGCAACCCTCAGTAAAAAAGGAAATAGCACAGTTACAACCTGAAATAGCTGAGGTTTCTAGGATGCTTAGAAAATGTAGCCAGCAGTGGACAAACACTAATGCTCTATTTCTCCAAAAGTGTACTTGCCATGTAGATGTAGATGTGTGTGTATATATGTTTGAAAGAAAGCTTTAACAAAAAATGTAGGAAGTTCTCCTCGCCCCTGCCCTTGTAAGCAGGACAATGATTGTGTCAACTGCTCCCTGTGCCATCAATCTCAGCTGGAGAAGAGGAATGCTGCTGACAGCAGTTGCTATTCTTTCGATACACCAGATACATGCCTCACATTCCCGTGGCAGCTGACACCACAATTAATCCTTGTATGGCCAAATGGGGGTGGGGAAGGAGGGAGTTCTTCTGGCATACATTTGGTTTCCATGGATAAACCCAGCTTCTTCTACAGCACTACTGTCAGCCATCTGAATTGTGAAAGTCATTATACTCCAATTCTCTTTGTACATAACTTCTGCCTTTTAGTAAAGACTGTTAAGGGGGGGACACTTAATGAGTTTCAACCTTGTTTTGTGTAACTTTGTGACAGTGAAACTGGGGTGAGATAACTCTCAGTTATCTAGTACATAAATTAAATGTCTACTGAAATGGGAAAGAGTTTTGCCTACTAAGATTTTTTTGCTTTCTTTTTACACTTTCCTTGTTTGAAATTCTTTTTTTTTTTTTTTTTTACTAAATAGTGCAGAAGACTTGAAGGTTTATTAAATGCTTGACTTTGTATAAAGCCATACATGGCAGCAGAATTTGTGTAAAGAAACTATCAATGGTTACTACTTAAATGTTACCTGTATTTTTCTCTTAACATAAGATCATTCCAGTGATCACAGTTTCATAATTTTCAATATCCAAAAGAAATTAAAGGTTTTGTCTGATCTGCAGTAACAAGATTTGAAAACTTGCTCATAACCAAAGTTCACTCTAGACTTTAAATAGGGATCTATATCAACTCAGACAATTCACAAACTCGTTCAAAAATTCTGTTTTAAATTGAGACATGTGAAAATTCATGTGCTGGATTGTTTTTTGGTTTTTGTTTGTTTTTGATGTTGCTTTAAAAATAAATTAAAAAAAAAAGAGCTTAAAGTAGCTAAAAGTTGCATGTTACCACATCTCCAGGTATTGCTATTCCTTCATGATGAATGGCCAATTTGTACCTAGGGATCAACATCTTTTTCATTCACTACAGTTGGAACAGAAGTTGCTAGCCTGGTGCAGAGCTGCCAAGACCGTTGTTTCCCCTGCAGGCTACATAATTTCTGCCCTTTTCAGGAGCCAAAAGGGAAGGCAGTGCAATCTATTGGTTTGCCTCCAGCTCAGAGCTCATTGGGGTTTAATGATTTGTGTGCATTAGGGAATAGCTTCATCACTGATATATTTAAAAAAAAAAAAAAAGAGAAGTTATTTTCTGCTTTCCTGACGTAATTTATCCAAATCCAGATTTCTAAAGGCCTCTTGTAAGATACTCCAAACAAACATAGAATCATTCAGAAAAGACCCTTGGGATCATCAAGTCCAACCATTAGACCTACTCTACAAAGTTCACCCCTAAACCATGTCCCTCAAATCTACATTCAAATGCCCTTAAACACATCCAGGGATGGCGATTCAGTCACCTCCCTGGGCAGCCTGTTCCAGTGTCTGACCACTCCTTCAGTGAAAAAATTTTCCCTAATGCCCAGTCTAAGCCTCCCCTGTTGTAGCTTGAGTCTATATGCTGCTTTGCTCCCGTGCCTGCATTTCCTATGCTATCCTATGCAAGACTGAGATTTGCTATGAGAACAACTAGAAGACACCTTTCTGTCCAAGCAGAGAAATCATTTCTGCAGAATCCTTACCCTTTGGTTACAAACCCAGAGCCTGTTATTGCTATCCCTATGACTGAATAATCACACACAGCTCTTAAATACTCTGCTTTTACATTTCATGTTTTTAAACTGGAGGATAAGCTGGGACAAAAATAACATTTATTTCCCCTTCTTCCTATTTGTACACTTCCTGCTGACCATAATGAGAATCAGATCTGAAATACAGCATGCAGATTTTATTACTTCTCATTTAACTTACATGACACTTGATATTTATATCCTAGACTCTCCTTAAGATAGTATGTTTATCTCTACACCACTCAAATACAGAAACGAACAGGAAAAATAGATTCTGCATTCTATGCTCTCCCCCTTCAATACTATTAAGCAAATATTACTATAGAGTTAGCATGAGCAAACGAGTGGCACTGCAGCTTACATGTGAGCAACCTGCCATCAGGCCAGTTTGGCTGTGCTGGTGCTGTGCTTCACCATTGCCTAGTTTCTTTCAGGGGGGAATTTCCACTAAGAATTCCTCTAATTAAGCTGCTTTACAGGCATCAAGTCATTCAGTGCTCTGCTCTTCCCTGTTTTAAACATGCTGTTGATACAGCTGTGTAGGTAAACTGTGAAGGATTTTCAGAAACACTGTACACAACCAAGAATGGAAAAGTCAGATCACAACTGACCTGCCCTGCAAACCAGCGACCTTCACAGTGCCCGACTTCAGCAGCGACTCAGCCACTGCTCAGTGTGCCAGGCTCCCCAGACTGAGCAGCAGAATGGGTATTCATTTATATTATGTCCAGAGGCATGAGGCAAGTGAAGCCTGCAGCTCCCGGCACAGAGCTCACTAGAGGGAGCACAGACACCGCTGCCTCCCCCCCGAGCTGCAGTCTGCCCTAGGGCACCGGCTCGACTTTTCAACTCTCCTCAGCTGCTGAAAGAGAAACGAAAATAATAAACCCTAATGAAAAGACATAACAATCGCCATTGGTATTTTCTGGGGGGAGTTTTCCTTTAAAGACATTTGAAGCAAGTCTGATTGTTCTGAAAGGTAAACACTAATACAATACTAATAAAAAGATGAACTTGTTAGTGAATAAATCCCTTCTCCACACAGCAATGTACTCTTTCCAGCTCTTCCCATTTTCAACAATTACTCTGGGATAATAAAATAATCTCATTACCATATGGCCTGAGCAAAGAAGAGGAACCAGGGAATCTTGTCAGTCTGTGAAACTAAGATTTGTTTTTCCCCAAACCTTTCTTCAGTTTATTTTCCTAATCCTGCATTGTTGATAGGTTCTGGTGCAAACAATTGCACAGCCAAATATTAAATACCATCACTGGGGCCTGTTGGGCAGCAGCAGCTCTTCTGGAAACAACAACTGCCAGCTCAGGCCGAAGCCATAAAAAGAGGTGACTGTGCTATGGAACAGCTACTTTCTACTTTTACTTGTACCCACCTTTCTGAAACAGACCAGTGAGGTGTCCTCAGACGACTTTTTTTCTCAGAGTTATATGCCAATGTGGTGTTGCTTTGCTTAAAATAAGAGTTTGTGCATTCCACTTACTATTTTTTAATCTTCAAACTTTGCATAGTTAGCACACAAATCACCTGAGCCTGATGCTTGTTGTAGTTCTCTGTGGTATAAACCAGCCCTCTGAAGTATGAGACAGGCATCAAATCCTTCAGGCTGCATATTTACACATCCACCCACTCCATTTCTTCCAGCTGCAGATGGCCTGGAGAGTGCCTTCCATTTGCCTATTGATGTCTGCACCTCAAGCAACTTTTGCATGTCCTAAATTCTTATCTTGGCTTCTTTCCTATTCCCTTTTATTTCCCCTCCTCTCCCTTTTGCTTTTCAAGTAGATATGCAAGAAATCTGCAAATGTCCTAGACCCATGTATGACTCCATGGTGAAAATACCTCTGATTCTCTCCTTGTTCTGTATTCTTCACAGGTCATTTGCATTTGCCACCTGTTTTATTTGCAGAGTTCAGGAATGAAAGAATTTCTTACCTAATCTTTATGTGGTGTATATCCCACTCCTAATCCAAAGCAGTCAGAAGACAGGTCACCTTAGGAGAAAGGCCAAAGTCACTCTTGTAAGCAAATAAACAACAAGACTTGATGAACATTTCAGAAATGTCAGGTCATTAATGGCAATCAGCTCTATTTATGTAAGCATGCAAAAAAAATTACATCTTGTGTGTGTGTTCAGGAAGAGAGAGAAGAAAAACCTTTGCAAGTGACTACAACTAATCCCTTTGTCCTAAAATGTGACAGATAAATAACAAGGGATCCACTTGCAGCCTGCAAATTCCAGTAACTTGGCAGTGGAAACCAAATGTTGCCAAAGAGACAACCTTTAAAAAGAGACTACTGTGGCCCTCTCTAGTGGAATGCACCAATCCAGCCCTGTCAGCTTGCTGTAGGTCATGAGCAGAACATATTGAGGTTTAATTCTCTAATAAAAGGAGTCTCTTTCTCTGCATATGGATTAAAGTGATCTTTCAGCAGCTGCCATGAAATCCTTGCTTGATGATGGCAGCTGGGAACCTTTCCCCACTCCTGCTCAGCAGTTCTATCAGGTTCTTCCAAAATGCATTTCAGACAAATACAGATGACCACTTCATAAAAATGTATTGAGCTTCTGAGTTTGAGTGGCAAAGTTTGAGGGGGGGTAGG
This sequence comes from Ceyx melanurus, assembly GCA_024611195.1. Classification (NCBI taxonomy): domain Eukaryota; kingdom Metazoa; phylum Chordata; class Aves; order Coraciiformes; family Alcedinidae; genus Ceyx; species Ceyx melanurus. Next base: position 10,001 of record JANHGL010023433.1, on the reverse strand, counting down.
CTACAGGGACAGCTTCTCACATGTTCAATAGAGTCAATGCCACCAGGCTTCAAGATGGATCCTCCACTAGACAAAATCGAGACCATTCAATTCACAATGGTGGTAGCACCTCTGTGATAACTTGGTTAAGAAGGGGAAAAAAAAAAACCAAAGCAAACCAAACTACTAGGTAACTGCAACTGGAAAGAAGAGGGAGAATATGTGAGAAAAACAGCTGTTCAGTCTCCAAAGTCAGTGAAGAAAGAGAAAGAGGTACTCCAGCTGCCAGAGCAAAGATTCCCCTGTAGCCCATGGTGAAGATCAGGGTGAGGCAGGCTGTCTGACTGCAGCCCATGGAAGTTAAGAGTGAAGCAGATCCCCATACCAGGGATTTATCCCCATGAAGGACCCCATGCCAGAGAAAGTCAGTGTGCCCAAAGGAGGCTTTGACCCTGTAAGAAAGCCACACTTGAGCTGGCTCCTGGCAGGACCTGTGGACCCACAGAGAGAGAAGCCCATGCTGAAGCAGGTTTGTCAAGTTAAGCCTAGGAAAAAGGTATGTGTGTGTAAGATTTAATTACATTTCTCATTACCCAACTGTGATTTGATTGGTAATAAATTAAATTAAATTTTCCCCAAGTTGAGACTGTTTTGCCCGTGACAGAAGTTGCAGAGTGATCTCCCTGTCTTTATCTTGACCCATGAGCCTCTCATCATATTTTCTCCCCCCTGTCCAGCTGATGAGAGGGAGTAACAGAACAGCTTTGGAAAGCACTTGGTATTCAGTCAGGGTCAGCCCACTACAAAACAGACAGACAAAAAAACCAACCCAGCCTATAAAAAAGCATTAAAAAAAGAAGGCAGTGTTTTTCAATGATGACACTTTTCTCTATGTGAATTTTCTCACTCTTTTTTCCAGCAGCTCTCTGACATTTTTTAATTGTCTTCGGTGCCAAACCTTCATTCCAAACAGATCAATTCAAACCGAGTGTGATGTGGGAATCAATATGGTTTGGATAGAATTAAACCCATTTCTCTCTTGTATGTTTGAAGGTTCTCTGAAGTGCCAAATATTTTTCTCATTAACTGTACTGTAGCCAACCTACTAAATAACTGGAAGATGCTTCTTAATTTTTTTTAAGTATTGCTCTGAATTAGTAAAAGATTATTGTTCAAAGAGTATTGGCTAAGGGAACTTGACAAGCTACCTACACAGACATGACATGGGGATCTGTTAGGCATCTTTCTAAAAGGATTTCTTGATCTCCTAGTGCTTACTCCAAGACAGATGACAGACCTTTCTGTGGAAAAGATCTCATTTTGTGAAATCACTGCAGTGAAAAAAACCATGACCTTCAAAATCATGACAGAAGCAAATCTTTGAACAGTGAAACAGAATTGATCAAGGCTTTCCTGGAATTCTTTGCCTGCTGCTTTAGCACTTCCACTATTCTTCTCAGTTTTGGTATCTGCAGAAATATTTGTGTCAAGCACATCAGCTACCAAGTTGGCAGCATTGTTTGCTGAGATGCTTTTCTGGTGATTCCCCTCCAAAAGTATGACAGTTTATTACATGCCAAGAAGAGAACATGTGAGACATTGCATAATCTTGGGGGAGAATTGGATAAGGAAGCCTACAATGACACAATATAATTTGGTCTCCATTAAAAAATAGTTGAATTGTCATATGGTAGTACTTACATACAACATTTTTAGGAAAGAGAATATAGTAGAAAAACCCTTTGGCTGTTAGAACCAAATTTTGACAGCTAATTGAGAAATTAAAGAGAGGAATCTAAAGAAATACATGTTTCCATTAAAAAAAAAATCCAAACAAACGAGTAATCAGTCACAATCAGACCAAAACCCCAAATGGGAAATAAAAACTCTTCCTCCATCACTCACAACTCCTTGCCCAGCAGTGAAATAATGAAATACTTCTACCCTTTGCCAAGTTTTTTCAGCCACAAAATCAAGTATGCCTAGCCTCATGTCTGCAGACTATTAGAGGGTTCTCCATTTCTCTAAGAAGAGGTACCTTAGTGAGCAATTTTCTCTGTATAAAACCTTTGCACCAATTCAATCAATGGTGAAATTGTACAAGCTGTTTGAAATACCTCACATAGTCACAACTAAACTGTTGTTTCATCTCCTCACCTGAAGATGGGTGCCATTCCAGCATGTGTGGGCATGCGTAATAATAAACCTTTAATAAACATTCTAAGTGCCACTTTGATTAAGAGCAAAGTTGGTTCATTTTGGGAGGGAGATGAGAGCAGAAATACTTTAGGAAATTATTTTGCCCTCAGTCCATTAGTAAAAGGTCTAGATAATCTACTACATGAACACTACCTGGGCCACTGAAATGTCTTTAATTACAGCTCTCATAATTGGAGTTACTGCTATAATAAAAGGGCAAAAGCTCGATCTGGTTTGTTTGAATAAATGAGGGCCCTATTAAAATTTAATTTATAATAGCAAGCTTTATTCTGATAAGGGCGTATTTTTTTTCAAGACTGATTTTATGTAATGCTGGTATTTTTCAGTGAAGGAATGGCTCTTCCCAGCTCTAATGTTGCTGTGATAGTAGAGAAGGTATGACTTTGCTAAATGTGGATATGGTCAGCTGTACATGATGGTCTGCCTCAGTCTCTTCTCTGGCATTCAGGATGGCTAGTTTGGTAGTGTTTCGATTGGTTTTGCACAGTGTGTAATGCTTTCCTAGGTGCTTTATTAAATTCAGAATAAACTAGCACATTCAAGTCACTTCCACAAAATTCTCCCCTGAGTAAGAGAGAGGCACTGCTATCACGTCCGACCAAATAAAGAAATGTCCAGTCTCACTCTAGTTTCTTCCCCCCTACTGGAGTTTATTTTGCTGAAAGACATCAGCATTAAATAATAGAAGCAGCGAGGAAAATCCCTTGTCTCAGAATGTGTTTAGGGCTAGCTAAATGTGTAGGGGAAAGAGGGATAAGTAGATCTGATCAGGAAGGTAGTGGCAAATACACTTCATCAAAGTGAAATTCTCATAGTAAAGGGACCATATTTCCAATGTCTGTGCATGTTGGGGTTTTTTTTGTTTGGTTGGGTTTTTTTAACATAAAATTATATATATCCAAATTTCCAATCCTAAGGTAAAAACTGACATTGGCAACATAAAAGTAAAAAGAAAGGGTAGGCGGTGGAAATGAAGAGAAAGTATTAAATATTACCAAAATATTACTTTTGGTTGATGAAACCACAGCCTTTTCTCCCCTCAAAATACACACAAATACAAAGTCTGTTGAACAGTTTCAAAGCTGTAAAGCTTGTCTTCCTCTCTGGTCAGATATCTGCTCTAAGAGTCTCCATACATGCCTTAAAAAAACAGGTCAGCCTTTGTTTTGAAGCAGTGTGCTGTGAGGCTAAAGAGAACAATTCAACTTCGACCTGAGGACTCCCCACCTGCCTCAACCATGGCCAGTTGAATATTGGCTTGAACCACCAAGTCAGTCATTATTGGCATTTAAAGCATTGCAGTAGGTTTAGAACTACAGAGAAGGCAGAAAAGAACTGCTCAAACTGCAAGTATACCTCACTGAATCCATTGATGGCTTTAATAGAATATATGTTCACAACATGAAGCTCTTGAGAAAATTTTATGGCAAACAAGAGGGGTCTAAAGTAAAAGACCAAAAAAAAATTCTAAAAGAGTGATTGTTCAAAAAGTAAGACAGATAGTTTTGTCACAGTATTTGTCAGAAACTCTGAATTTTGCCTTCTTGAAAATTGTTTGGCAAGACTTTTATTCAAATTAAACATTTCTAGATGCCAGACCAGCAAACATAAGACATTTTAATCACATACCCGATTCTATGCTGCCAGCTTTTAATAGAAGACTGGACACCTTGATTCACAAATTGTGATGAAACCCCAAAATTCTAAGGCAAATAAGTGTATGAAGCTATCCACTGGAATGCATAAAAAAGGATTTAAGTCTCTTTTCCCCTATCCATTAGTACAGTGTTAGGTATTGAAACAGCAAGAAGGGATTACATTAGTGACTAAAAGTAACTGAATGTGCAAAATAATTAATTGTACTACTCTGGCCTGCCCAAATGCAATGACTCAGATTTAGAAGCACCTGTGCTGAGTTCAGTAGCAAACAATAGAGTAGTTTGCAAGAAGATAATTTATACAGATGTCTTTAAATTCAACTGCCTTCCACATCTGGTCACCGCATTTACAGCAATACGGTTTCAGTGTAATAATCATGGTTTTCCTATGTGAATCTGGGCAAACTACTGGGGTTTTTGTGTACATTAATTTCCTGTCTATTTGATTGTAATGGGTTGGGTGGGGTTTTTTTTGCTTAAGAAGGGTGTCCTTGGAACATGCAAGCAAAAGATGAAGCATGCAGGCATTCTAGCAGAAAGGATTGTGCTAGCAAAACTACTCACAATTGCCTAAATGGCTAGCTCTGAATATTCAGGCAAGGGCTGGGAGCAATGAGCCATTCACCACATTCTCTAATTTGTGCTTTTCTGAGACTAGAGAAATTAATTTCATGGTTGAGAGGTGCCCACTCGGACACCTTATGCTCTTCAGGCACAGCCCCGAGTGGGGTGATATTTAGTAAAAACACATCAGTGATATCAGTGACATCATCACAGGGGGCAAAGGGCAGTCAGACATCAGCAGATCACATCAATACCTAGATACCAGAAAAGGAATTTTAGGGAGTGCTCATCTGCTGCACCAAAAGCAATAATCATAAGCAGGGCTTCACAAGGAACTTTGTTTCTGACCTCAACTATGTTATTTATCTGGTGACAGCAACAGCCACTTTGGGGCATCATAAAACCAGACAACAAATGCAGCCCTAGTAGAAATATCTGCACTAAAGGTTGGGACACTGGGACACAACCAGTGCAGCCATTTTCAATGTATCAGGTTTCACAGCATCAGTCTCTTCACCCCAGAGTTCTGTGTGATTGCCCCTTTTCTTGCCTTGATGCTCTTGGTTTCCCACTCCCTCATCCTTCCCCTTCTCAGTTGTTCCTGGTTGCTGTGACTTTTTCTCCATCAACCTCCTGAAAAGCACTTCATGAAGGATGTAAATTGTGTATGCAACTATAAGGTTTTTTCATTAAATATAAAGACTAATTTGACAGGCACACATTTTCAGCAATTGTCTTAGTAAATCACTGCTGTCCCACTTCTCCTTTGTCACTTAGCTTCTGCATTTTACTTTGTCATCTCCACTTGCTGCCATCACACCTGCTTAGGCTGGGAGCTCTTCAGAACAAGAGCCTTGTTCTTCTGTACAGCAAGACAATTACTAAGCATAAGATTCTGTAAAATAATGACTTTTCTCAAGTCTCCATTAATACATTGGTGATTTCAAAACAGTTCCAAATAGGCAGGCAGGCACGTAAATGCCTGGCAGAAATTGGTCCTCTCAGCAAGAAGGTCAGGGATGGAAAAAGCCCTATGTACAAGCTGTTTTGATGCATTTGAGAACAGCTAGTATGAGGTTGGTTCCATTTTTTTCTTACAGGATCAAAACCAGCACCTAACAGCAGCCAAAATCTGCTCCCAAGGACGTCAAAAGCTTTTGATTCACATTACTGCAAACAATTGGGCAAATGCCAAGTGCTTTCCAAAGTTGTGTCCCACACACCTGTTTTATATTCAACATATGCATGTATATATTTTAATGATGCACTTCCTCTAGCAGTACTAATGAAAACCAAATAAACCCACAGAAGAGACCAATATTTTTCACTTAATTTTTATGATGCTTATTTTAGCCACGCATTCTTGTAAGCACTGAAGTATTTCCCAGTGTGAAATAAAATTTAAAAAAAACAACAAACAAGCCATAAACATAAATGAAACATAAAAGCATAAAATAAAAGAAACAAGAAAAAATATCTTTTTAGCTGCTGCTGTAGTCAGAAAACCAGCTCTAGACATGAAGGCATTAGCATTGCAGTAGAATTGTATGAGCTAATTATAACTCACCTTGCTATTTGTTCTGCAGCCCCTCTCCCTGGCATTTCAAACACCACGTAGATGCTTCTGAGACATGTGCTTCTGACACATGTCCAAAGACACTCACTGCTGGCAAATCAATGGCCATGAACTTGGTACCTGCACATTAGTACATGACTCATTAACATGAGTTAGGGGGAATACAAGGTGTTATTTGTTCCACACATTCTCTATGTTTAACACACCCACACTTGTTGCATTTGCAGCTTTTCTATTCACGGTAGGCAGAAAATAGCCCAGGGAATTGGAAGCAACAATATCATTCTACAGTGGACAGAGAGGATGTGTGCTTACCCTGATTGTTACCTGCCCATTTCCAATAACATTTCCAATGTTATTTTTTACTTTCAAGTTGCTCTTAATTTTGAAGTGAAGCATGACTAAAAAAATAGACTGCTTCAGATTCATCACTATGTTTTGGGTAAAAAAGAAATAAGAGGGGCCTCCGAAGTCCCAGATACAATCCAAGGAAGAAATTTCTGCCTAGCTGATAAACTGTATATTAAAATACAGAGAACCAAGGCAAAAGAGCAAAAGAGATTTGGATGGGCAGGGTGTAACGTGCCCTGGCAGTTGGTGGCTAGGTAGAAAACCCAACACGAGAGCAAAGGAAGATGTTTTCTGACCATAAAAAAACAACCCAAATTAATAAACAAAACATCCTCTCAAATGTCAGCTCTGCAGGACAGGGCTGTTCTTTGCTTTCCATCAAGTGCCAATGCAGTATATAAAAATTTGCTTTGTGATCATTTTCCCTTTCCTTAGCCTAAGAGCTTTCAGGTAGCTGTGGTCTAAACATTCTTCTGTGCCTTCTGCAAAAATGCAGAAGTCCACTGACAGCACATGCTGGAAGAACACCCCACTCTCAATTACTCTTTTCTAACAGGGAGAAAATCACCTCTTTTTAAAAGGTTTTCCCAGACTTATGCCTCAGTTTACCCAACAGGACAAATGTGATTGCCAGAAGAAATCTAAAAGCTAGTTGAATCTAAGAAATTACACCAGATCAGATCCTCATCCTCTCAACAAGAGTCACTTCAGTAAGTCTGCAGAGACTTTTGGTGAAGGCTCAATGAGATATTTCTACTGTGACCTGTGAAATGTCTAAGTTGTGCAAGTAAATGTGATAGCAGAGAGCTACAGGGCCCAGCACTCCTGTTAGCTTGCTATATAGATTTGCTAACTGTTTCTAGGACATGAGTGAAGATATTCTGCCAGGAATTAACTACAATGTCAAGGACTAGGTTTGAATGGAAAGGGCTCACTTAAAAAAAAACAGCCCCAGCCTCACCCAGAAATCTAAGAAAATTACACTGAACCTTCCATTACTTAATCAGCTCATTTTCTCCACATGCAGGCATCAATCAGTTTATAGTTTATGAGAATTATATGAAAAACATAAAGATTCAAGTAAGGCACATAGGTAAGTTGCAGTACTTAACGTTGTAAATTGTTTCAAGACCTTTGTGTTTGTTTTTTTGTGTTTTTGTTTTTTTCTCTGGTATGCCAACTGCTGAGGCAGGAGAAGTTACTCATCTTCTCCCTCAGTGACATCTCTCCTCTCTTTGTCCTCTTGGTCTTTTTCTTTCAGAAATACATAACTAACAAAACAATATGCAAAATTTGAAAATATGAAAAACTTTTTTTCCCAGTGAGGGTGCCAGAGCCTGGCAGGGGCTGCCCAGGGAGGTTGTGAAGTCTCCTTCTTTGGAGACATTCCAGACCCGCCTGGATCTGTTCCTGGGTGACTTGGTCTAGGTGATCCTGCTCTGGCAGGGGGGTTGGACTAGATGATCTTCCAGGTTCATTTCAATCCCTAACATTCTGTGATTCTGTGAAATGGCCTCATTTTGCACCAGGGGAGGTTTATATTGGATATAAGGAAAAATTTCTCTAATATTTTTTCCTTTACTGTTTCCTTTTTTCATGCACCAATCCATAAGTAGAACCTTCCTGCTCATCACCAATAGCTCTGCTGTTTTAAGGTGTTACTGTTCTTCCCTCATGCTGCTTTTCACTGCCCCATCACCAAAACTGGCTTAAGAAAACCCAAAATCAAAACTCCTCATGCATCCAAGCAGAGCCCTGCTCCTCATCTCACACCAGATCTTTGGTGGTGGGCCACTAAGCTTTGGCCACAGGTGGAACATCAGCCTCTGGCACAGGGTAGTCCCACCCACCTGCCAAAACCCACTTTTCCTAGTCCCACTAGGAAGCTCCTTTCCTAGTAAACTCATGAGCTAAAGAGTCCAATAAACCCAAGCTCCTCCCTGAAATGTAGAAAGTCCTTTTCTTGACCTGAGAACTCAATTGCACAGAGCATATCAAAGGGATGTGAAACAACCTGAGACTGAATAAAAAGAAAAAATGTGCAAAAGGGATGCCTTTTTTCATTTCTCTAATCCAGCTGCAACCCTTAACCCATTTACCTTTACTGTGCTTACTGTGCATTTCAACTGCAAAAAATACACAGCTCTTTTTTATGTTCTTATTCACATGCTATTTGTGCTAAAGCCCAGGCAGTTCTTTTTTTTTTTTCTTCTCACAGAGATCAGTTTCCCAAATCTTTTGAGTGTAAAATTCACATTTCTTTTGTTCATTTTGGCTTTAATATAAAAGAGCTACATTAATTCCAGGTGGATTTTACTTGGTTTACACTTTCAGCCTACCTAAACTTGGTGGTTTTGTCTTCTTTAATCTGCACTCAGATTTTTTACTTCACTGGGAAGTCATATATTGCAGTTTAATAAGTCATTGCGAACTGTCATTTGCCCTTTGTTTTTCATAATCCTATGTGGAATTGTCTACTTAGCTAAACTTTGGTGTGTTTCCAAGTTAGGAAGATGCAGATGTCAACAAATGGATGCATCCGTTTCAGATCACTCTGTATGGTGCTACACTGGGAGTGGGAAGTCTCCCCTGAATAGTATGATGTTTGAATTTGGGTGCACTCCTGGACAACAGAAGGACCAGCATCATGGCTGACTCTGTGACATTGCAACACCACAGCTCTGCTAATGTGAGTTTGTGATGTTTGATAAGCTGCCTAAAGCAGAGCTTTTCATTATCACATGAAATTTGAGGTAATCCATTGTCCAGATACCTCTGGTTTAATATTTAAAACCACTGAGGACAACAAAGTCCTGCTGACTTTAAAGGTGAACCTATTCAGAACAAATCTGAACAAACCCAGAACTATGCAACAGAAAAACACTCTGAAAACTCATTTTCTAACAGTCTCAAATTTGGTACCTGAAATAGGTGGGTGCCAGTGACTCCATAGAGTGCCTTAGCTATACAACTGTGAAAGAGGAGTGATGGCACCCACCACATGGGACTGCTGCTTCAGGAAAAAGAATGAAGGGACCAGTCATGCATTTGCATGGTAAGCTGTACTGCAGACAGAGGGCCTACTTTCTTATTAGTGAGCAACAAAATAAACAGCATTTGTGCTCTGACTCTACTCTAGGTCTGCCAGGAAGATGTTTTGGTGCGACCTAATAAAGCATTGACAAGCTTTTAAGGTGAGGTGAAAAGTTCGGTCCACAGACAGGGCAATCGTTCTTTGTCACAAGAGAGCTCAGAAGGAAAAGTGTTACTCTCATCTGAAAATTTAGGCTGAACTAGAATCATACACCAGAAAGACTGTTTGCACAGTTCTGCCTTTATAGCTACTGTCTTTTGATATTTGGGTGAGAGGGTATTCATGTGCCATGGTGTACAGGAGTCCTCTCCAATTTATCCACTTCTCACATCTTTTCTTCCCATCTGAACTCTTGTAACATTCTTAATCAAAGGTCACAGGAGACACTGATACACAGGCAAACATGATATATGGCAAAGCAAGGTTATCACACTGATAAATTCAGGCCCTCTCTAACACCTCAGAATCTCTCTGAAGAGAGGCTGGACTTAGGAACATTCCCAGCAGCTTTCAAGCAAATTCTTCTATGTACGTATACTCACCCCTCCATTAATATATA
>JANHGL010023431.1:0-27586 GCA_024611195.1 Ceyx melanurus | reverse complement strand
CGGGGGGGCGGGCCCCGGCCCCCTGCCCCGGGGGGCCTCGGTGGGCTGGGGGGGGGGGGGGCGGGCCGGGCGGGGCCAACCGGGCAGGGTAGGGCGGGGCCGCCCCGCCTGGGCCCCTACCGGACCGTGCCTCCGCTGGACGGGAGCACCCCGCCGGTGAGGGCCAGTGCGCCGCGGAGGGTCCGCCCCGCCAGGCCCCTCTCAAGCCGCGGCCGCCTGAGGCCTCGCCCGGGCCCTTGCTTGGCCGCGGCGGGGGCAGGGCGGGGAGGGGGCTCGTCCTGCCGTGACAACGGGGGTTTTGTACCGAGCCGAGCGTCCCGTCGGTCCGCGCGCGCGTTACGGCCGCTGTGCCCCTCCCGGGAGCCCGCGCGGCCCGGGCCCGGTTAACAGCATCCAGCGGCTGCAGCGCTGGGCGAGGGACGCTGCCAAGCGCTTGTTTGGGGCCAAAACCCCCCAACCCCGGTCGTGCGGGTTTTGTAGCATCACTGCAACACGGTAACGAGCGCTGTGGGAAGAAATCGCTGTAGGGTAAAGTCACAACGCAAACTGACCCAAGCTCTGGCTGCCGGTCTCACCACTAACCCTCACTGCAAATTACGGAGTGGAAAGAGAAACTACGGCAGGAAAAAACCGCCAATGTGAGAAACCCAAACTCGCATCAGTTTTATAGCTTGATCCTCAGCTGAGGCTTTCTCTAAAACCCTCCTCAGTGTCAGAGGAGCTGCCTGGGAGGTACCAATACACCAGAGTAACCTGCTGTTAAAGAAACTGCCACAAAAGCACCGCTGAGTCTGAGATAAGAAAGTAAAAATAATTCCACACTACTCAGGATAAAAGGGGGTTACGGAGGAAAAGATTGTCATACAAATTGTTTTTCTAAAAACTGAACCTAACTTTAAACCAAATCCCCTCTGCTGTTGTTCTTTAACGAAAACACTAGGTTTAAAGGTGGCCTTTTGTGTCACTCTGGGGTGGATCTGTTGCCTGTGCCTTCATCCTTCCTTAAACAAGTCTTTGTACTTATTTCCAAGGGAAACAGGAACAATAGATCTAGTATCCCGTGTTTCATTTCTAAGATAACTTTAAACCACAGATATTTCATCCCCAAGAGGAAGGTTTCAGATCAATATGGTTGTGCCCAGACTTCTGCTTCCCCAGCTGAGGTACAGGCTAAGACTAAAGGGAAGTGCATTTGGTGCCAGGGGCAGCAAGCGTGCGCACTGGGGATGTGACACTCTGTGCCAGTGTCCAGCCAAGGGTCACATCCCAGCTTGGTCCTTGGTGGAGATTCTGCTAAGCCACTGATTCCCTTCCTGAAATGTGGGATTCAAAGGACTCTGCGTGCAGCTGATAGTTAAAATGATTCTTTTTTTCCTGCTCTATGATAAAGCACTTTTCTTCATTGCAGTTGTTTTCTTCCACTGGTGCAGAAGAGCTGAGCTAGAGTGAAGTGCTCTGCCTGAAAGCTCCCAGGGGGAAGCAGGTGAATCCAGAGGGGCTGTGGGAGCGCTGCGCACGTGTGGCCATTATTCAGGGGAAGCTGCCTGTTCACAGCCCTCTGTGACTGGCTCTTCATTTTAAACACTCCTTCCTCCTCCTCGCCCTCTGGAAGAAATCTTTTCTTCCCCATTTCCTTTAATGGCCACGCCACATGATAGCCAAGGAACTGAAACCCAGTCTACTGAATAATAACTTAATGATATGAAGCCTGTTCTGTTCCTTTTGAATGCATGGCTGCTTCAGCACCAGAGCTGCTGGGATCTGCTCCCTGCTGGGAGGGAAGGAGGGTGGAAAAACCTGGATTGAAGCTGAGCAGCAACCAGCTTCAAAACCAAACTGGAATACAAGAATGGGGTCAGTGCCGTGGGACTAAAACACAGAACAATGAGATGCAGTTAAGCCAAGTTCAGGGATCAATAGTGAACACTTTGGTGTTTGGAGATGCCAGTGAACCCCATTATTGCCAATACCCACTCGGCTGGGTTCCTTTTGGCTGTGTGGACCGTGGTGCTGAAGCCTGATGCAGTGTGGCAGAGCTCACCCACACACATAGCATGGTTTGGGTATCTACAGCCAGCCCTGGAACGAGTGGAAGCTGTTCCTCCTGCTTTCACTTTCTGGCAAATGTTATGAAACCTTGGAAATTTATTTTGGTTCTCTAAAAAAGCTGACTAAAAGAACCGGGCTCGTTTTGCTCGCTGTTGATGTCACATCTGAACGTGGGTCTCCAGAGGTGATATATTAATGTCCTGAAGCACTGCACCATCTGGCTCCTCTTCTGATGCGCAGCGTTTCGAACGCCTGGTTTAATCTCCCTGGGTTTCAGTAAATTATGTAAACTGGGAGGTTTGGCAGCGGGAGATGGGCACCATGAGGAGATGATTCAGTCATCAGTGGCTATTGGGCTTCCTTATTGCTGCCATTACACTTCTTTCCATTCTCCTTATACGTTTTGCAAGTGAATAACTCATCGAGCTAGGAGCTGCAAGTTTAGTGGTGGAATTTGCCCACTCTCAGATTAGCTGTGACTAATCCATCCTTTCTCCAAGCGTGGAAAAACTAAACTGGGCTTCTTTTTTGCAGGGTTGGGTGATCAAGCTGAAATAGATCGCATGTATCTGTGACTGCTGGTGATGACATAAACCTCATTTCCTTTCTTCTTTCTGGACAGAATTGGAGCACCTTTGAATAGATGCGAGCGCCAGACTTGGCACCGGCTGGAGCTACCTTGGGAAGCCATGGCTGCCGCCCCTCATCTCAACTCGGACGCGCTCCGAGAGGTCCTGGAGTGCCCCATTTGCATGGAGTCCTTCACGGAGGAGCACCTGAGACCCAAGCTCTTGCACTGCGGGCACACCATCTGCAAACAGTGCTTGGAGAAACTCCTAGCGAACAGCATCAACGGGATACGGTGCCCCTTCTGCAGCAAAATCACACGGATCACGAGCTTGGCTCAGCTGACTGACAATCTCACTGTGCTGAAGATCATAGACACCGCTGGACTGGGGGAAATGGTGGGTCTGCTCATGTGCAAGGTCTGCGGGAGAAGGTTGCCGAGACACTTTTGCAAGAGCTGTAGCTTGGTTTTATGTGAGCCCTGCAAGGAGGCATCACACATGCCCCAGGGGCACAGAGTCGTTGCTATTAAAGAAGCTGCTGAAGAGCGCAGGAGGGAATTTGGGACAAGGCTGGCCAGACTTCGGGAGCTCATGGGTGACCTGCAGAAAAGAAAAGCATCTCTGGAGGGTGTTTCGAGGGACTTGCAGTCTAGATACAAAGCAGTGCTGCAAGATTACAGCAAAGAAGAGCGCAAGATCCAGGAAGAGCTGGCCAGGTCACGCAAGTTCTTCACCACCTCTTTGTCTGAAGTGGAGAAGGTAAACAATCAGGTGATGGAGGAGCAAGCTTATCTGCTGAACTTAGCAGAAGTGCAGATAATGTCTCGCTGTGACTATTTCCTTGCCAAAATAAAGCAGGGGGATATAGCTCTCTTGGAGGAGGCAGGAGACGAGGAAGAACCAGAACTGACGAACAGTTTCCCAAAGGAGCTGACTCTCCAGGAGGTCGAACTCCTTAAGGTGAGCCACGTGGGACCACTGCAGATTGGGCAGGTAGTGAAGAAACCTCGGACTGTTAACGTGGAGGAATCATTCATGGAAGCTGCAGCATCCTCATCGGCATCGTTTAAGGAGCACGACCTGGCGCAAGAGGAGGCCGGCTGCACTCCGACTTCCTCGCCGGCCAAGCCAAGGATACCAGAAGCAGCCACCAGTATCCAGCAGTGTTACTTCATCAAGAAGATGGGCTCCAAGGGCAGCCTGCCAGGGATGTTTAACCTCCCCGTCAGCCTCCACGTCACCCTGCAAGGTGAGGTGCTCGTGGCAGACCGAGGCAACTTCCGAATCCAGGTTTTTACCCGCAAGGGCTTTCTGAAGGAGATTCGCCGTAGCCCCAGCGGCATCGATAGCTTTGTGTTGAGTTTCCTTGGAGCAGACTTGCCCAACCTGACTCCCCTTTCCGTCACCATGAACTGCCACGGCCTCATAGGCGTCACCGACAGCTACGACAACTCGGTCAAGGTCTACACCATGGACGGGCACTGCGTGGCCTGTCACCGCAGCCAGCTCAGCAAGCCCTGGGGCATCGCCGCGCTGCCGTCCGGGCAGTTTGTGGTGACCGATGTGGAAGGCGGGAAGCTCTGGTGTTTCACGGTGGACCGTGGCGTGGGGGTGGTGAAGTACAGCTGCCTGTGCAGCGCGGTGCGCCCCAAGTTCGTCACCTGCGACGCCGAAGGGACCATTTACTTCACTCAGGGGCTGGGGCTCAACCTGGAAAACCGGCAGTACGAGCACCATTTGGAAGGAGGCTTTTCCATTGGCTCCGTCGGCCCGGACGGGCAGCTGGGACGTCAGATCAGCCACTTCTTCTCCGAGAATGAGGATTTCAGGTGCATTGCCGGGATGTGCGTCGATGCCAGGGGAGACCTCATCGTTGCCGACAGCAGCCGTAAAGAAATCCTGCACTTCCCCAAGGGAGGAGGCTATAACATCCTCATCCGGGAAGGACTCACCTGTCCCGTCGGGATCGCCATTACCCCCAAGGGGCAGCTGCTGGTGCTGGATTGTTGGGACCATTGCATTAAGATCTACAGTTACCATCTGAGGCGATATTCCACCCCTTAAAGGTGTGGCTGTAGGTAAAGCCTCTTTGGGCAGCGGAGATTCTTCCAGCCTCTTTGCAGTCGGACGGGAGCCGGTGGCAGGAGTTCAGGAGGATGGTGCCATAGCCACAGGGGGTTTGGTTGGCATAGAGGCCATCGTGTTTTGTGTTTAGGAACAAAATAGCTTCTGTGGTGGTGGTGGTCTGCTTTTTCTTCATTTCTTTTAATATATATAGAAAACGTACAATAAAAAAGAACAAGTGCAAGGAAAAGGATCCATCCTTCTGGAGTATTGGGTCCTTGCTCAACTTCTGCCCACTCCATAAACCTTCTCAGCCTCTTTCACCACATCTCCTCCATTCGCTCCCAGCATCAACCATTTGTTGTCTTTCTTGGTGCCATAAACACTGACTGACTGACTGCTCTAAATCACCTTCCCTTAGAGGACTAGAGAGGCAATCCTCTTCTCGCCGTGGTGCTCACAAGGAACTGGGTAGCAGTTGTCTGGGCAACTACTAGAGAAAGCAATTTCTGATGGTGGCACTGCATAAAACAAAATAGCCCCTAAACCCACGCCGAGATGCAGCTTTACTTCCCAACTGATGAGGAAGGTTTTACTTTCTCCCTTCTCCCAGGACTTGGGAGATTGCCCCCGTCGTGCCATTTGTGAAGCGTGTCTGTTCAATGTGAAGTGAGTACTGTGCAATCATGGGAGACTGAGCTGAGTCAGAAAACTGTCCCCTGATGGCAACAGGGGGTTTGTACTACTGAGAGTAGTAGAGGGGGTAAGGAGGGAGGGGGCTGGGGGTTAAAAAGGGAGGGTACTGGAGGGAAAAGAAAATCAACTGAGGGGAAACCTATGGTTGATATTTACCTGTGTTTTGTTATTAAATGTATCCTGGAAACTGTCTCTGGAAGGTATGTCTGGTATCTGAAGCTTCCTGGGGAGGGGGGCGGGGCTAGGGGACTAAGACTAGGAGACTGTAGAATGTGAGATGAAACGTATTTTATGTTTACCTGCATGTCACTGCTCCACATTCCAGACCACTGCATTTAGCAAGAGCTTTGCACTCTGCCAGCTGCTCCCTGCTCAGGTGGGGATGGGGGCACAATTTCACTTTTCTCTTGTTAATACTTGGGAACACACCCCTGGGGGGCACTGCCTTTTTGCTTCCCCCTTTGCCCACTAAACTGCTACATTCCTCAGCTGGTTTTTTCCCTTTTGTCACGGCACCAGCAGGCACCAGAGTCGTTCATCGCGGCTTGGGGCCAAATGAAGCACAAAAAACTGCAGCTGCATGAACCGAGGACCCCACGGCGCTGCTCTCCGGGCTGAGAAATGTGTACCTCAGTGTGGTGCTGCTCGCCCAGAATAGCTTATTGAAGGAAAGATGCATTTAAGCAGGGCACAGTGGTAGCATGTTAATCTGCCACAGATAATGGGTACACTGCAGAGCGTTTATTTGTTGCTATCAACAAACGTCTTTGCAAATTTGTGAGCGCGGCGGATGGCATCAAAGCTGATTTTATGGGGGCTGCCGTGCCACGGCAAATTGTCTCTTACTTCTGCTGCAACATGGATGCAACAGGTGATTTTTTAAGCTCCCATATACTTTCCCCCAGTGAAGGAGCAGTGTAAAATAGGCCTCAGAGCCACTGCTGCCCCAGCAGGGTTTGCAGAAGCAGGGCTGTGAGTAGATTCTGGTGGGATTTTTGTTTCTTTCCCTATTCCACTCAGCAAAAGCCCTGAAGAGACCAGCATAACACACACCCAGCTGCGTGCTGGAGTTCTCCACCTCCTGCTTCTCTTGCTATAATTCCCTGCAAAGAGCTTGAGGAGAAGGGAGTGGAGCTCAGAGAGCTGAGGTGCTGAGGGAGCCCGGGGGATCTGACCCCCACTTCCCTCCTGAGCTGCTCCTTCAGTCTACCAGAGCTACCAACTTGCACATAATTATTTACATTCTTAGCTTCTCTTTTGGATGGGAGGGGCAGTTGCCTAAGGAATGTAGCAGTTTGGGGAGCCAATCTCATTTTGCATGTATGTTTTGGGGAGATGAGGACTAGGACTGGGTCCTTCTGCAGTTAATTCCATTGTAACTCAAGGCTTTTTCCAGTGTTATGGTAACGGCTGTTCCTCTCCTCCTGATCTCTTCTAAACATTGCTCCTCTTTCTAACAACTGCTCCAAGCAGGAAGCTACTGTGGACTTGAATAATTGAAGCAATATTATCTATGATAATATGTACCTCTGTCATTTCTGTTCCAATGGATTCTTTTTTTTTTTGCAATAAACATCACACTACCAGCAATAACATTTCCTGGAGTGCTTGAAGGGACATAAAAACTGGTCCAGTAAACTGAGCAGTTGGTTACCCCAGCTTGTTCCTGGTTATACAGTTCAAACACAGCATCTGTCATCTGTTTTCTCAGAGATTCAAGAAAAATAACCCTATCCTGTGACACCCTGGTGGGCCAGGACACTGCAATTGGTGCCTGGGAGGGGGTGTGTCACCTGCAGCTTTTCTTCTGTCTTTGGGTTTCAGGCAATGAAAGGAAAAAGAAAACCTGCTGTCCCTTGCCCAGGGTCCACATATCCCCTGGCAGAACTCAACAGGGACTGCAAGGTAGTTTTGCAGAGCTGTATTTCTTGCTGTGGTGCCCCCTCTGCAATGTTGTGATTGTCTGCCAAATGAGATGAAATGGAGTAATTAAGAATTGGGAGGAAATAGTTTAGGTTCTGCTCTCTACCTGGAGAAAGAGCTCATCTGGTTCTACATATGTGTTTGGTTTTTAAAGATGGTGTAATAAAGGAAAAATTGATCCAATTAAAAGCGCATTGCAAATGGCTCATTTTCTTATTAAAAACACTTCATCTCCTCCCTTTGGCAGCAGATTGGGCTTTATGGCCAGTGGGGATTAGACTTGGGAACACAATGGCTACGAGACCCCTTTTTGCCGCCAGGCTGCGGAGGATTAATCTGATCTCCTTGGCAGGTCTCATGTAACTTTATCCCACAGTTCCCGACCCACCTCATAAACAAATACTAGAGTTGCTTGCCTTAATTCACACTGCTAATTCCCAGAAAGGCTGAAGCTAGATCTTAATTTTCACCACAGCTGATACCTGGTGGCTTAAAGGTCTGCTCAAAATTCACCGACACCGAGCACTCGGTAACAGGAGCCTGGCTGATGGATTCAGCACCCGTATCCCTCAGCATGGCTCATCCAGGGGCTTTCTGGCTCTGCTCTGCCCCACTGCAGAGTGATGTATTTGCTGGGGCTGGGTTATTCTGGGTAATTTTCATAAAACCATGTTAGAAACAGGGTATTTAGCTGGAGCCAAAGGAGAGCAAAGCGATTTGCTGCTCAGAGGCACCGGTACATCCACAGCACGTGCCAGGTGTCCCCTGGTCCTGCTGCCCAGCTGGCTTTGCTGATCCAGGTGAAGGGTTTTATCACTTGGGCTCATCTCAGATGATAATGAAACAGCTCTTTAAACAGATACAAGCTTATCAAACGTGCTCAATCCTTGCAGACCAAGGGCCGTGCCCGTGCTGCCAGGTGCACCCTGCCACTTTACAAGAGTTACGGCTCCTTAACCAAGCTGCCAACGTTTGTTCTGGGCAGCCACCGACTGCCAGGGCTCCTAACGGGGTGAAATGGGGGGCAGAGCCTGTGTCTTAATGAAAGAGGGCAGAGCTACAGCAGTAAAAATAAAGCCAGATGCTTCAAGTCTTCTCTATTGTATAGCTTAAGTGATTTTTCTGGGTCATTACTCAATGCGAGGATTTAAAGTTATTTCATTTTGCACAACTAATTACTCTACTTGCCTGGCAATTTTGGATTACAGTGAGTGGTGCATAAGGTCATTTAGCAGACCAAGGCACAGCATATATTTCAGTCTAAACTAAATTTCACGCCAACCAGCTAGATTGTTGGTTTTTTCCTCCTCCAAACAAAATGTCAAAATGTGAGGTTTTGAAATAAATACAATGACATAAACCACGAGCAAGTGGGAGCGTTACAGAGGTAATAGAGTGCTTGTTTATAGGAACAGATTTCAAGGACAGGGAAAAATCTATATGCTTTACTTCTGACCAAGCAGGTATATGGGAAAGCCATTATCTCCTTTAATAGATGCAAAGCTTGCCTTACAGCTTTCTTAATGCACCTGGTTGTGTCTAAGAAATGAAAACGAAAGGTTCCCGTGGACTAGTTCAATCTTAATTGTGTTACGGCAGTGTGAGACCTGAAGGGAGATGAATGAGACCTTGAGAGGGCAGAAGGGAACCACAGACCCTACTCAGAAGAATGTGGACTGCTGTTCTAGCAGAGCTCGAGGCTGTAGCTTTAATATGTCTTCTATTTTATGATGATTTTTTTTTTGTCTAATCTGCTGAGTTCACAAGAAAGCATGAAAACTGTAACTGCTTAAAGGTAAATGGTAAATATAACTGATGACAAATGGCCCAAGAGAAGTGAGTACTGGGGAGACTGGTGGGCAGAAAGCCATAGGGAGCCTGATAGAACCTGCCAGACAGCAGCAGTGGACTCTGTGGACTGTTTTAATAAATGATCTGAGAGGGAACATCTTTCACATCTGCAGCAGCCACTTTCAAAGCTCAGCTTGTTGAGCACCTAACGTGGCCATGTGGCCTTGGCCAAGGAAACTATCCCGAGATCATAGGAAATGCAAGAAAAACATTTCAACTCACTGCAGACCTAAAGCAATGGAACAGTTGGGCAGGGAACCCTCAATCTCCTGCTTTTTCCAGCTGGAGAACAGAAGTCTCCCCACGCTGAGGCTCAGCTAGTCTGCACCGTGTGAAGGAAAAGAGTTGTCACCCAAATCCCTGATGAGATGAGACCCTCTGTGTCAGTGCTGACAACATCTCCACTCACTGGGAGTGCTGGAGATCTCACAGCCATTGTTCTGCATTTTGTGTGTGACAGTGGGAGTGAGCAAGCTACACCAACTCTGGGGAAATCCCACCAGGGCTGTTACTTTGCTATCCAAGAAGCTCTTCCCTTTCCCTAACCAAGCTTTCCTCCTCCTCACCCAGCCATACCGATGGGCCACAGAGCAACCACGTCTCTGCTAAACCTTCATCAGGGACTGAAGCAGTCCCTGGCAGATGGGTTTGCTGGCCAGAGGCACCACTTTCCTCCTGTGAGCTTTGAGAGTCTCTTTGTGGTGGGTTGACGCCAAACATTTACCTCCAGTTTTATCACTGAGTAGGGCATTAGATGGTGTGAAACAGCACAGTTTGGGTCAGCAGCTCTGGCTGTGTCCCCTCCCAACATCTTTCCCACCCCAGCCTCCTCGCTGCAGGGACAGAGTGTGGAAGAGAGGAAGCTTGGATGCTGTGCAAGCACCACACAGCAGCAGCCAATGTGTTGGGGTGTTACCAACACTGGTTTAGCCACAAATCCACAGCACATCTCCACAGGGGCTGTGACAAAGCCAGTTCACTCCATCCTGGCCAGACCCAGCACATTCTTACACTCAACAGGAGGTGGCCAGGGGGGTCGTGTTTGCCCCAGCTGCCAAACAAAGATGCTCATGCAATTGGTACGACCTTGATGAGGTGCCATCAGCATTAAATGCTGGCTTCGATGGGGGAGAAAACCAATTGTGCTCCCATGGCACAGATCAATGGCCAGCTCGATCTCAGGGTCCCTGCTTGGAGGCCACTCTGATGAATTAAGGCATTGCTTGGCTGCACAGAGCCAGAGAAACAGCTCAAAACCCAGGCTTTTAATCACTCTGCATGACATAAAACTGGGGCTGGCTTTGGTTTGCTCACGGGCTAATGCAGTTCCTAGAGGGAGAGTTTCCATGTCCGACATGGAAGGAGCTCAGTGCTGTGTGTGCCATCTCTCCATGTCTTTCTGCCACTCTCACCTGCAGGATTCACACCTGTGAATCCTCAGGAGCAAGGGTGGGCAGCTGCTTCACTTTCCCACAGTACACACCTTATCTCTTTGCTGGGAGGAAGGGCAACATTTTGCACTCCAGAGGCAGAGGACCTGGCAAACACCAGCAGTGCCTGCAGCCCGCCCATCCCCGCAGCTCCGCGTGTCCAGGCAGCAAGAAGGCACCAACTCTCTGCTATCCCTGGTGAGAACTGGATCATTTTCTCCTCTCTCTGGCTGAAGGAAATGCTCTGCAGACACCAACCCACGTCACAGGCTCCTGTGCCGGCCGTGAGCTCGACACTGAGGCTGCTCCAGGCTCGGCACAGAGCCAACGCCTGGCCCGGAGCTTTACGAGGAGTCCCAGCTGCCAGCGGCTCGGTCTCCTCTTCGAGACCGTGTTTTCAATTAGGGCTCAGTGCAGCCCGTGCTCTGCATTGGCCGGGGCCTCCTCCCGAGGCCTGCCTGTTGATTTATGAAGTTGATTAAAATATTAGAATAATTCAGTGCACTGCTGCAAACAGGCCGCAACGTGCGTTTTGATCATGTTTGGTGACGTTCCAATTAGCGCCAGCCTCTCCTCTCCCCCTCCTCTTCTGACCTGCTTTGTTCACTAACAAATGACAGTTCTCCTGGCCTGGCTTTGGTATTTATTGGAGACGATGCATATGTGCACTCTCCGAGCAGGTCGGAAACGGGCTGGCTAGCAGCGGGGAGCCCGGCAGGCCAGAGCTGTTTCCGAGAGGAGAAAGCATCCAGATCTGTCTAGCTAGAGCTATTTATTCCAATCCTCCGTATGTTACTGGCAAAACGAGGGTAAATCATTTGGAGAAGCTGGGAATAAAATCCATCTACCATAAACAGCGAGCCCTTTCTTACAGTTAACCCAGCCAGAGCACTAGGTTTCCCATGATACCTTCTTTGTCCACAGAGCTGATCTCCCCCGGTATCAGCAAGAGCCCTGAATATCCTCAATGTCTTTCCTCAAGCATTTTCTGGCCATCAAAGATCTAAGTACAACACTGGTCCTCTCTGTGGTACAGACAGCCCTGAAGTTCAACCTCACCATCCCCACCAGCTACTGAGGCCACGGACAGAGCCACACACCAAGAACACGGACGGAGCCAGCACTCAGTGTCTAAACGCCACATGGTCAGAAACCAATTGTTTAATTCAAGGCCTTAATTGCAAAAACCCCAGGGGAGCTCTGGGGCCCCACGAGCTTTGCAAGTGTTGAGAAAGGATGCTCCAGATGCCCCCAGAATGCTGAGGTGCACACAGCTCCAGTGATAGGGGTGGGAGCAGGGTGGGCAGTGAGGGATCCTGCCTCAGCCAGCTGCATACCATGGACTAAAGAGGCAATTATTTTGTCAGTGGGGTGTTACTCACCTCCACAGCAGGCCCTGTGCCACTGTGGGGCTTTGTGGTTGAGCCCTGGGAACCACCCTTGTCCCCAGACAGGGGGAAGGTGGGGGGTCAGAAATAGGAGATATTTCACCACCTGATCAAGTGTTGCCACCACTTATCTCCCCTCTGGCCCCAGCACCCTGAAACAGCAGCAATGCTCACACAGGGCTCAGACAACAGCAGCTCCCTCCTGTTCCCTCTTGGCAGCTCCAGAGAAACCCTGTGCCTGTGGTGACAGTGCTGGGACCCTGGAGCCACCCTGAATCTGCTCCCCCACCAACACATGGGATTGCAGGGAACACACCCGAGTGACTGATAACATCCCGAGTACAGCAACAACACAACAACCACGCTGCCTCCCGCTAAACAGCGGCGTTGCTACAGCCAACTTCATCCATCACCATTTAAAACCCAACCAATCGAGGACAGGGTGTTCCAAACACGCTCACAAGACAAGCTGCACTGGGAAGTCAGAGCTAAAGAATGAGCAGCGAGCGATGGAGGCGGCGGGTGGGAGGTTTCACGAGACCAGGCTGTGCTCAGCAGCGCCTGCGGGGCAGGATGGAGGGGCCCTGATGACCCCTGCTACCATCAGCACCATGAAACACCACAGATGGTTTTCACCAGAAAAAATATCAGACCCGAGAAACAGCCCCAGCTCCCTGGAGGGGAGAGATGAATTGGCAAATGGAAGGCTACGGCGATAAGGGGAGTTTTTATAAACATAACCTAATTGTATTACTTCAAAGTCCTGAAGTTTATTGCCCTGTTTAATGATGTGTCTCGTTATTTATGGGGTAGCACAATGAGTCTGCTATTGATTTAATACACTCCCTTAAAGACCGTCATTGTCACAAGCAATAAAACGAAGCCATTCTGAGACATCTCAATTATGTCACATCTCCCATCACCCAACCCTGAGCACCTCTGGTGAGCAGGGGCCACCGTGGCAGGGCTTCAGGTAGTGAAGTGGGTGACCCCGGGGAAGGATGGAACCGGTGGGGCAGCTGAAGGGCAGGAGCAGGCAGGATGGGTTTGCCTGGCTCAAGGATGCTGCCCATGGATATGTGCCACTGTCTCCTGCTACTGGGCACTCACTTTAGTACAGACTCCTGTCTCTGCCCTCTAACTGGTGCACACACAAGGGAGAGGGGGTCACGGATGGAAACCAGCACGAACAATACGAGGGGTTTGTGCCCCTGCCCACTCCCAACGCCCTCCTCACCTTTCTGGTACTGGAGCCAGAGCTGCTGCTGGACCTTCTTGCTGGGGAAGTGGATGGTGCAGCTGAACTCAGAGCCGTACAGAGCCTCTGCGATGTAGTGAGAGCCAAACTGCTGGATGAAGGAGAGCAGCTCCTCTCGGCTGCTGTCCTTATTCAGGATCTTCAGGATGTTGGCAAAGCCTGGAGGGGGGAGGCAGAGGATCAGCAGGTTGGCCTGGCAGGGCTGCTAGCCACAGCCTGGGGGAAGGAGGCCCAGAAACCCATAAGATCCCCTACTCAAGACATAA
The DNA here is from genome assembly GCA_024611195.1 of Ceyx melanurus. Taxonomy (NCBI): domain Eukaryota; kingdom Metazoa; phylum Chordata; class Aves; order Coraciiformes; family Alcedinidae; genus Ceyx; species Ceyx melanurus. Next base: position 14,092 of record JANHGL010023431.1, on the reverse strand, counting down.
ATGTGCCCATGTGAGTGCAAAGCACAGTTCCTCCTCTTGCCTCCACAGTCTACATGATCACTGGGAATCCACAACCTGCTATTTGCTCTGGGCTGTGGCTCTGCCATCCTTCCATGATTCCTCTCCTTAAGAGATTTCTCAAATCATTTCACAGGGGTGTGCACGTGAACAGAGCTACCCTCCTGCCAGCTCCAGCCTGCTTGGCAAGCTGCTGGGACATCATCAACGTTACTCCAGATTACACTGCAGACCATCCCCAGGGCAAATACCCTGCACATCCAAGAGCTAGGTTTTTGGAAAGCTGGAGCCAGCCCAGGGGGATGCATGAGGCTGGGCTGATGGCAATGCCCTGCAGCTCCAGTGCAGGGACAGCTAGTGTGGGACAAGGACACAGACCCTCCTTGCTAGATGGAGATGAAATATGGTGGAGGCATTGCTGACAACACAGCACTTTGGCATCATTTGGAGCTGGCTGAGATCATCGTTTTGGTTCAGTGGTGGAACTGAAAACACACTGCAAGAAAGTAACGTCATAACTGTCATCAAAATAAGGCGATTGGGCTGGCTGGTTGGTTGATTGATTGAAAGAGAAGGTTGGTTTAATAAAAAAGCTGAAAGAATTCTTTTTTGAACTGAACCTGAATATTTTGTTCCGCTCCGAGCAGGTTATTTCATTCTGGGGCTGTGCAGCCTGTCTGCACTAAAGCTCACTTCTTGGTTTTTTTCTTTTTCCATTTAAAAACAGCTTGATTTTTAAATAAAAAATGCTGTTTTGAAATGAAAAGGCAAAACATTTCAGGTTGCAACAAAATGTTTCAGCTTTTCTGAAACAAAATGTGTAGCTATAAAAACGTGGAAGTGAAATGTTTTGACGTTTGCAGGATTCTCCCGCCCACCCCTTCAGCTGTGACTCCCTGATTTATATGACCCACATTTACCAGCGCTTTGGGTCCTTTAGAAACTACTTTTTTTTTTCCAAGAACTTACTGGTTTTCCCACACACACATGTACACAACCACCCCCCATGAATCCTCCCCTCAGTACTGCTTCTTGACTTGACCCTAGCTCCGACCCCAGCTCTTGGGTTGTGCGGCTGAGCCAAACAAACTCCCTGCCTCAGTTTCCCTGCTGTGCAAAAGAGGACAATCTCTCTGCCTGGGAGCAACAGCTACTGCCTGAGCGGAGCCTGGAGGTGGGAAACCCTGGGGAAATGCTCTCCTGGTTTCAGCTGGGATATGATGAATTCTCTTCCTAGTAGCTGGTGCAGCACCATGTTTTGGATTGTGAGAATAATGCTGATAACCCCCCGATGGTTCAGTTGTTGCTAAGTAGTGCTTGTCCTAAGTCTGGGATTTTTCTCTTTGCCATCCTCTGCCAGGAAGCAGAAGCACAAGGAGCTGGGAGGGAGCATGGCCAGGAAAGCTCATCTGCATTAGCCAAAGGGATATTCCATATCACAGAACGACCTGCCCAGTATATAATCTGGGAGGAGCTGGGCAGAGCGTGGATCACTGCTGGGGCATCAGCCAGGGAGTGGCAAGCACCTGCAGTGTGCATCCCTGGGCTGTTCTGGGGTTTTATTCCTCCCTGTTCTTGTTATATTCCTTTTCATGACAATTATTTTTTATTACTATTATCATCATCATCATATTTCAGTTTTAGTTTTTAAACTGTTCTTATCTCAACCCATGGGTTTTACTTCATTTTTTATTCTCCTCTCCATCCCACTGGCCATGGGGAGGAGCAAGCGAGCAGCTGTGGGGTGCTTAGTTGTCAGCTGAGGTTAAACCGTGACAGATGCTTGCTATGAATGTGCCATCCACACACACACCCACCCATCCACATAGGTGCTCCATCTCCCCACTGCTAGAAGCCCTCACCTGCAGAGAGGGTGATGGAGCTGAGCTTCACCCTGTAGAGGTTGCTCCTGACCCGCCAGTGCTGCACCATGGGGTAGCCCATCGCTTCATCGTACTTGATGTCCCCTGTAAAGGAAGAGATGATGCTCAGTCCCTGCTGACCTGCTCTGGGAAAAGCTTAATGGTCACACTGAGCAACTGCTCTGCTGCACGCTCTGGTGGTGGGAAACTGGAAGGGAGCAGGGGTGGTAAATTGCTCTAGTGGTCATGCCATGGGCTCCCCATGTTCATCCTCTTGCCCCCCATCCTTTAGGTCTTGATGAACCTCTCACACTTTTCTTCCCCAGGACTCTCAGCCTTTCCTCAGCACAGAGATGCTCCAGTCCACTCATCACCTTCATAGCATCTGCTGGACTCTTTCCAGTAGTTCCCTGTCTCTCTTGAACTGAGGAGCCCAGAACTGGACATAATACTTCCGGAAGTCCCCTCACTAGGGCAGAAAAGAGGGGAAGAAGAATCTTCCTTGACCTGCTGCCCACACTCTTCTGTATGCATCCCAGGAGACCACTGGGCTATGAGGGCACATTATGGTGAACTTGTCCCCCAGCACTCCCAGGTCCTTCTCCACAAAGTTGCTTCCCAGCAGGTCACCCCTCACCTGTACGGGTGCAGGGGGTTATTCCTCCCCTGGGCCAGGACCCTACATTTGCCCTTATTGAACTTCATGAGGTTCCCCTCTGCCCAACTCTCCGGCCTGTCCAGGTGCCTTGCTGTGCCAGGTGGACTTGCACAGCCCATCTCTGCCCCAGGTGCCCAGGAGAGATGTCACGAAGGACCCTGAGACACCAGGGGTGCTGATTCCCCTCAGGGACCATGCTGGGTGGCAGAAGGGGCTTGTGCTCCTGCACTTGCTCCAGCAGGGGCTGTAGCCAGGGGAAACTCATACCGGTGAGGAGCTGGAGGTCAGGAAGGGGCTCCGAGAGGACACCACGGCACTGCTCCTCCACAGGCAGTGGGATCACCATGAGGCCATCGGCCAGCTGGGGAAAATCCTTGATGAAGTTGTTCTCCCTGCAGAGAAAAAAAGACAACTGCAAAGCAACGATGCAGGCCACGGCCGGGCAGGGGGGCTGAGCTGCCCCCATGACACGGGGATGGTCTCAGGAGGGCGAGGGACAACTCCTGCTCACAGGGGATGGGGTTTGCAGCCACCCCTGCCTGTGCAGCACTCTGAGGTGATGCTTAATGAGCTCCTCAGGGATGGTGGCTCCACTGGCTCTCCGGTATCATGCCTGGGGTGCTCTGGCCACTGGTTTTGGTTGGGATTTTCAAAGTGTGCCACTGGAGAGGGGGTAGACAGCAGCAAGGAGAGACGAATGGCTGCTATACCCCAAACCTGCCCCTTCCCACCACCTGCAGCATCTCCCCAGTAAGAAACCATAACCAAGAACCAGACTGAGACCTACCAGGGCTTCCTACCCCAGGCAGCATCACCACCCCCATGGCTTTGCCCCTGGCTGTCTGGCTCTCCAAAAGGAGGAAAAGGTACATTTATAGACAGACAGCAAAAAAAAACAAACCTCACATATGCAGCTCACAGTGTGATTTTACCACACAACGTGGTATCTTTTCTAACCTTGGCAGGTATAATGTCGTCTAATAGGTCCCTAATGAATTCTTTCTAGAACAATGATACTGGGGAAATTATTTGAAATAGTGAACAGCCAGGTCTCTGGGAGACAAACCTCCCCTGGCAAGTGAAATGCCTCACGCCTGTGCAAAGCCAATGGGAGGGGGGATTTTAAATATTGATCTTAGAGCCAAAATATAGGCCAGGAGGCTCTGCGTCCTCTGGGTGTGGAGACAAAAGGGCAGCAGAGCTGAAAAAAGGGAGGCTCCTGCAAAATCAGGTCAGCCCCAGGAGCTGGGAGGAGGCTCAGGCTGGCACCACCTGCCTTAGCTGCATTTTTCTGAATAGATTCTCCTTTAGAGTCGCTGGTTTCATTCCCCTTCCCCAGTTCTTCCCTCTGCAGCCTGTCTCAGGGTGGGGGGGGGAGGCTCCATCATCCCACGATCATCTCAAAAGCGGTCACACCTTGGCCACCTCCAGGGGTCCCACACTGCAGCTGAGCTAGTGAAACATTCCCCCAGGGCCCTCCTGCTGCTCCAGGACCAGGAGATGGCCAGTACAACCTGTACTGATGGCAAGCAGGAGACTGTAGCCCTGTGCAACAAGCCTGGGGATGCTCCCAGCCCAATGTGGGTGAGGAGCACTGGGATGAACTGCTGAAGGTGGGGACACACGAGTGGGGCCAAGGATGGCTGTGCAGGCAGCCCTGGCAGAAGGCAGCCTCCTGCCTTCACGCGGCATCCCCATCGCAAAGCTGCTGGCATCTGGCTCGCTCCAGCACACGACTCACTCCAGAACCTGCTCACTGAATCCACTCATCAACTCTCAGCACTCTCCCGGGGTAGATCTGAACTTCTCCCAGGGCATTCTGCAGATACCGAGTCATTATACAAGGAAATGCTGTTTCTTCCTCACAGCTCCGGCCCCCGGTAGCACCTGACCTAAAGCACATCCCTGTCCTGGGAGGGAGCTGACTTCCAGATACACAAGTCTTGATGCTGGGAAAGGTCAAACAGCCAAAGGCTTTAGTGAGCTCTCAGAAAAATGGAGTGGGCTGAGAAGGGAGGCAGGCACCTGGATGAAAATTGAGTTCAAAATCCTGGCTTTGATGGACACTTTATGTAGCCTTGACTAAGTCACAAAATGTTTCTAAACAACAGTTCCCTGGGGTGTCACAGGAAACAGAGCAGCTCCTTCTACCTTGGGGTCTGGGGATACAGATGATTAGCTACTCAGGGACCAGGAGGAGGGCTCAGGCAGCAAGACCCTGCTGTGCTGGTGTCTTCCTGCCCTTCTGAAACTAGACACACAAACTGGAGATGTTTTTGAGGAATCTGACCTTAAATAATACATCCAAGGTCATGCAATAAAGCCATGGTGTGCTGCAGCATAGGGCTATGTTGCTGTGCTGGTTCCATCTCACACAGATGATGGGAAGTCTGCAAAAAGAACCAGCATCCCACACCACTCCTGAGCCAAAGGGGGGACTTGGGGGATGGGAGGAACCCAGTGCAGGCACCAGGTAGTGGCCAGAGTGTTGTGGTCCTCCTGAATGAGGCCATGAGTGCCGGGTCCTGCTCCATAGCTGAGACCTGGAGCACCTTGTCCCCATGCTGAAAGCCAGGGCCAGGCTCCCACTGGGATTTTGGCCCCTTCATGGTGAAAGATCAGCTAGTGCCTCACATTGATTTTCCTGTTAGCAACACTGCTAGGCAAAGGAGCAGCTTCTCCTCCTTGGCTCAGCCAACTGTGGCTTCCTCCCTTCACTCTTTGCTCCCACAGGACATGGCCTTGAGGCCAGACTCTGCTCACTGACCCTTTCAGAGACACCCCCCCTTTGCTCCTGTAAAACTCCCACCACAAATCTGAGCATCAGCTGGTGTGGAGCTTCCTGCCTCTTGCCACCGCTGCCAGCAGCCCCACGTTCCGTGTCGTGGCAACCGGGCAAAGATATTCATGAAGGGGTAAAAAAAAAAAAAAAAAGAAATACGAAATGACCCCACAAGTGATTAGCTGATGCCCTGAAGCGTGAGATTTAATTACCCTTATCTGAGCCGGCGCAGCTACCAATGTTAATCACATTATCATCCAGCCTGCTTATGTTCAGCAAAGTGACTACGCGAGGAATGTGCTTTCTGCCATGCAAGTCAGCCTGCTACGCCTTCTCTGGCAACAATAATTTGTTAATCTTTCTGACCTGCAATGGCTTGGGGACAAGAAGATGGATTTAAGGCTACTTAGTGCCAGCTTTTGACCCAACTTCTCCTCGGAGGAGCTTTCCTGCTGCGGTGGCTGCGAGCTCTCAAGAGCCCAGCCTGCAGCTGACATGGGGACATTCAGAAATAGCTGCTTCTTAGCTTGTTGTCACCAGAAAAAAAAAAAAAAGATCTAGAGTCACTGGGAGACAGAAAAGAGGGTGTCCTGTTTCCACAGCCACTTTGGAGAAGGTAAGCACACCATAAATCTCTCCCCATGTGTCTCTATGACCTCAGGCACCGGTGAATTATAAAGGTTTAATGCAAACCCTCCAAAGCAGCAGTTACTTATTCCAAATTTACTGGTCATTAATTTTAGTGAGGCCCCACTCCTGTATAATGAGGCAAGATAAAGAAAGGAGAGACTGTTGTGGTTTTGCCAGGTCTGGGAGCCCCCCATCTTTCAGCTCTATCCACCACTTAGGGGGAGGTAACTGGGGCTCAGTGCCCTCAGGCACACACGGTGCTCATCGGGGGCAGCACGATGTGACTACATGCAGGGTGCTCAGCACCATCCCCTCTACACACCCTTGGGAAGAGCCCCAAAGCCCTCTGTGGGGCTGGGAGCAACTGATAGCCCCCTTCCCATGTCCCTGCTCTCCCTCTCCCACAGCACTGGGGTGAAGAAATGTGGAGGTGCTGGAAAGGGCTCAGCTAACACCAGTGACACACCGTGGGCTCCCTCTGGGCAGCTCAATGATCCTGGCACTGGAATACTAATTGTGGCCTCACACCAGCACAGCTGTAGGTGGTCCTCAGTGGGACTGGGGCTCCTCTTCCTTTGTCACACCCAGTTTGGGGACACTGAAACATGGGAGGGGACAGTGAAAGCCATGGACCCACCAAGGGGTGGTGGCTGTCACTAGGAACTGGGAGCAGGAGCTGCAAACTCCCCTAGTGCCTGTGCCACCAGGGACCCCTGCCATGGCACGATGCTGGTGACAGTGAGATAAAGACATCCATCTGGACACAGGACTTCAAGACCTTGGACAGCAGTGACAGACAGACAGACAGATACAGGTGGTGGGAGCAGTGCTGCTCCCAGGAGCCAGCAGAGGATGGGACAGGGATTCCTTCTCGGTGAATAGCTAATTCACCATAAAACAGGAATGCAATCGATCCAAAGCTATTTGCCAGCTCTGCTTGAATCTGTTCCAGAACCCAAGCAGAGGGTTTTTTTTATTTTTGTTTCTTTTAAAGTACAAAATAGACAGAACAAGACCCACAGTTGTCACCACCACTGTGCCCTCCCAGGGGGTCCTGCACCCCTCGGTAGCTAAAGGCAAATCTCAGCAGACACTGACTCCTTTTCCTTTCTCCATAAACACACCAGAACATCCAGATCACCTCATGGCAATCAAAAGCCTGCTGCTGCTGGTGTTCCAGCTCAGCTCTTGAACTGGTAACTCTCTGCACTGCTTGTGCCCAAGCGCTGGTCAGCAGCAGGATCTTTGCTCCAGGCCCTGAAGTCAAGAGCCCATCATCACCAGCATCATGCTCTGTCAACACCAGACCATTCCAACCTGGTTTTCCTTCCAGTCATCTCCAAACATCCCACAAATGCTAAAACCCTCCTCCAGTCCACACAGCCCCAGTGACATCACCAAGCACTCAGGGAAACTCAGCCAGCGGTGCCCATCACCATGGCACTAATGGTGAACACGATGTTCACTATCACAGACCAAAAGAAGCTCATCCTCTCCTGCAGCCATTTATAAAGGAAAGACACTAAATCTGCTCTGAGACAGGGAGATGAAGAAGCTATGACAGTAGCAGAGATCTCCCTCCTGCACCCCGGTAAGCCCCAGAGCAGGCAGATGGTGTGGGGACTTGCTGCTGGAGGAGATCCACCACACCACCAGCACAGGGCACTGGTCAGCAGAAGCAATGAAGCTCAGGTGGAGTGCCTATGGCCATGCTGAGGGACCTCAAGAGGCTCCCCGACATCTCCCAGAGCTGCTGGCTCTCAAGATGCCACGTCCCAGTGACACCTTTGGTACCCATTTATCACCTTTTGTTATCCTCCCTACCCCTCTCCCCATTACACAGCTATTTATTTATTCCAGAAAGCGTGTCTCCTGCGGGTGAAATCCTGCAGCAGGCTGTGGATCTTTCTTCCTCCAGAGTGCCTGTCGGGAACAGGCTGAAATGGAGTGCAGGGTGAAAACAAATTGAGAAAGTTACGGTTCCCACAGCAACGCCTGGCACTGTGCAGCAGGCAGCACACAGGCACAGAAAGCTGCATTTATGCCTTAATTACAGAGTCTGGGCTGCACGAGGAATCTCATGCAAATAGCTGCTTTTCAGCCCCTCTACAGAACTTACTCCCCTTGGGATTGAAATTTCCCATGTTTAGCCCAAGCTTAAATGTGATTTTTCTGCAAGGAGCTTTAAGGAAAGTCCAATCCCCTCAGGAGTGACAAAGTGAAAGGAAAAAAAAACAAAAAACCAAAAAGCAGACACACCCACAGCTAGAAAAAGGGAAAGGAGAGACAACCTGATTTGCCTGTAACTCTGACATGAGTTGCTCCTGGAGCCCACAGAAGATCAGTGCCCAGGGAGGCCAGTGCAGATGAGCTGGGACACATGGCTTGGTGCTGAAGCTGCTGTTGTTAACCCTTGAGTCAGGGTGAGGTCTCCCAGCTGCATCAGAACCAGAGCCCACAGTAGCCCACCCATAGGCTCTTCCCTCTGACAGAGCAGGCTCCAAGCTCCCCATTACTACTGATGGACTTCTTGCTTGTACAGGCATCAAGGAAGCTGATTAAATATAATCCAGCATATGCCTGACTTTGCATCTTTAAATTGTTACCTCCTTACCTACTGTCCTGCTCGAGTTACATCACCTAGGTTCTTCACATTACTCAGGTCCATCATCACCCAGAATAAGCCCTTTTCCACACACGTAGATCATAGAATCATTAAGGGTGGAAATGACCTTCAAGATCATCAAGGCCAATCATCTACTAAATACTATCTGGAACAGTAAACCATGTTCTGAAGTGCCACATCTGGATGTTTTCTGACCACTTCCAGGGATGGTGATTCCACCCCTTCCCTGGGCAGACTGTTCCAAGGCCTCACTACTCTCTCAGTAAAAAAATTTTCCTAATATCCAGCCTAAACCTCTCCTGGTGCTACTGAAGCCCATTTTCTCTTGTCCTATCAGTAGTTACCTGGGAGAAGAGACCAGCACCCATCTCACTACAACCTCCTGTCAGGTGGCTGCAGCAAGCAATAAGGTCTCCTCTCAACCTCCTCTTCTCCAGACTAAACAACCCCAGCTCCCTCATAAGGCATTTCCACTAAACCCCTCCCCAGCTTCATTGACCTTCTCTGAACTCTCTCCAGCACCTCAGTGACTTTTTTATCCTGCAGCACCCAAAACCGAACCCAGTGTTCAAGCTGCAGCCTCCCCAGTGCCATGATCACTTCTCCTGATGGACACACTGGTTTTGATACAGACCAGGATGCCCCCTGGGCACACTGTTGGCTCTAGTTCAGCTGGGTGCCACCAGCACCCCCAGGTCCATTTCCACCAGACAGCTTTTCAGTCACTCCTCCCCCAGCCTGTAGCATTGCCTGGGGTTGTGACCCATGTGCAGGACCCAGCCCTTGGCCTTGTTAAACCTCATCCCACTGACCTCAGCCCATTGATCCAGCTTCTCCAGATCCCTCTGCAGAGCCTCCTGCCCCTGAACAGATCAACACTCCCACTCAATTTGGTGGTGTCTGCAAACTTGCTAGAGTGCACTCAATCCCCTCGTCCAGATCATCAGTAAAGACATTAAACAAGACTGACATCTTTCTGCTCCTCTTGTCCTCCTACAGAGGCAAAGCAAATGAGCAAGTAGCCAGAACCTCTCTCTCTGCACAGCTCTGCCTTAAGTATCTGGCTGATCTCTCCAGCAAGATAGGCAGTGGCTCCACCACTATCCACACCTACCTGGAATTTGGCCTCAGCAGCCTGGTCCTGAGCCTGCAACCCTGCAGCAGGGCCAGGAGGACATGTCTGAGCCATGTGGCCCCAGCCCTCCTTGACTGGAAAAGGTCTGGGAAATACCCAATAGCTGATGTGGCTGATGAGAAATCCACCCGTTGGCAAAGAGCTGGCACTGGTTAGTGCCTGCCAGAAGGATCCATGTCTTGCTTCAAGTATCTGCTCTTCAAGGTATCTCCATCCATTAGCTTCGTCATCACTGACAGCCAGAGGGTCTGACCTTGTCGGCTCCCATAAACACAGCGACTTTCAGCTTTTTAACTGTTTGGCTAGAGAAGGTGACAGACAGACCTCGTGGAGCAGTTCATGGAGCTTTTACCCACCAGGCTGCAGTCGCTGCCCGATGAGCTGGGGATGGTTTCTCTCTGGGGATGTTTTTCTCTACAGCTGAATGACTCGGAGCCAGGTTGGACACCTCCTCTGAAGGATGCTTCCAGAGATGAGCTGAGCCCAGGCTGCAGGTCCCTGAGTGCTGAGCGCTGTTTGCAGTCGTTCCCCGAGCGTTGCTCAAGCAGCTCCATGCCCAGCGCTCTCATTAGCGCTGTTTGTAATGAGGCAACAAATAAACAAACCTCCCACTGACTTCAGAGCAGCCAGGACCACACGCTGGGACTGCCCAAGGAACCAGTGTGGGGCTGAATCGCATCCAGCTCCTGCCAGCTCCAGGCATGGCGACCTGAAAGCAGCGGTCTCTCTACACACCAGCAGCCCCTGGCACCAGCAGCTCTTCCAGGGAATCCCACACTCCAGCTGCAACATAGCAGCACGAGCGCTGCCTTTTGAATAATATTTGCCTTCCGTCAGCTCTGCTCGGCACGCACATCCGATCTCTCCAACAGTTTGGGATCTTTTTTTTTTTCCTCCTCTCCTAAGCTTCATCATTAACCTTTAAGATGGAGATAAGGCTTAAGAGTTTGGAAAGGAATCAGGAGGGACCTTGGAATTGAGCCAGGAGCAGTGTTAATACTGGGCTGCACATCATATCTCTTTGGTTCTTCTCTCCCCCCAGGGTGATTCGGACTGCTCTTGACTACCACCGTGGTATTACAAACTCTAATGAGGTTTGGAAAATAAGAAACCCACTGCGGCATGGGAGAAACTAATAGAAATTGTTTTGTCTTCTCTCTATTAGTCATTAGAAGCAAAGGAAAAACAGCCACAGGCAGTGGCAGGGCTGCAATATCACCACACATTTAATATGCTGGCACCCCGACAAAGTCATTTCAACGCAGCTAGTGCTCCCGCTTCCCCTCCACATGCAGCCTGCCGTATGCCAGCCTGGGCTCCAGCTGCACCAGCCTCCCTCTGTCAGGATCCACCTAGTCTGGGGCCACCCCAGAAGTGCTCAGTGCCCACCCAAGGTGCCCACTGAGGATGCTTGACCAGCTCACGGCTCTTTCCAGCAGCAAACTCACCAGCATGAACCACAGCCACCACTCTGCAGTGAGCTGCTGTGCAGAGCCTGGTGTTCCCCAGAGGCAGGCAGGGATGGTGAAGGCAGCATCCAGGCAGGGCAGTGCTCGGGGACACATCCATGAGCAGCAGCTCCCTGGCGCTGTCAGGCAGTCGGAGCAGATGGCGAATTAACTGGGATTTGTGGCCACATCTGCAAAGTTGTGCTTCTGTGGGCGAAGTTAATTATGGAAGCCATGGAGTGATACCTGCAGCGAGCTGGGGCGGGGTGATGGAACCTGCAGCAACCTCACCTCTTGGCATCCTCCCAGGGAAAGGCAGGTGCCAAGAGCCTCTCCAGGGCTCAGCAAGGTGCTTTGGAGCACCTTCCACTTCTCCTCCCTCCTGCCAGCTCTGTGGGCAATCACATGCAGGCTGCGTCACTGCCTGATGACAAGTGGCAGTGCCATCACACCTTCCAGATGTCTGTCTGCTGCCCATGGGTACGGGCACAGCTGGCAAGTGGCACCATGCCCTGGAAAGCTGGGATGCAAGCACATCGGCTGCTCCGCCTGCATCTTCTGGCCTGTGCCGAGGAAAAAATGAACTGGCACAAAGATCCCAGGCTTGCATCTCAAGAAAACTGAAGCTCAAGGAAAGTGCTGTTGAAGGCAACAGCCCACAGGAGACCCTCCTCACCTGGCTGCAGTCTGGGCAGGGTGAGAGCACAACCCCAAGGGAGCATCACCAGGAGACAGGCAGGAGGGCGAGTGATGCTGAGTTGGTCCCACCACCTGCTCCTGCATTCCTCTGCACTGAACCACAGCTCCAGCATCCAGGCCAGGTCATGTTGCCCAGGAAACAGAAACAGTAGAAGATTTATGAGATCTGGGTTATCCCATGTGCCCTACAGGATGCCACAGAGGATGAGAGGGTTCCCAGCATAGCTTGTCCACCACCTTTGTTGGACAGGGGGTTCATTTACAGGGCCCAAACCCAGCACTCTGCTTCAGCTTTACCCAGTCACAAGTTACACCACGACCCGCAGAAGGGCAAATCCTTCATCTCTGAAGAGACCACTTAAGATGGGAAAGAGCAAGACAAGACTTTCTGCTGCACTGAGGGCTGCATCCAAGCTCTGCTGCTAACTCAGAATCAGGTAGGGCTGACAGCTGGCATAGCTGCAGAGCACTCAGATATCCCTGTGCTGGTGCCTGCTCCTGACTACATTGCCTGGAGCAAGGATCCGCTTTGCTAAGCCAATGACAAGCCCATTTAGTCCTTGGATGGGGAATCTCCATCAGCCAGTGCTGGCGCTAGTGGGGAAGAACAGTGATGGGCTGGTGTCAGCCTTGTTCCCAGAGGTGCCACTGGAGCAGGGTCTGTGGTGCAAGCAGCTCAAACCCTCAGCCTGTGCTAATGGTGGCCAACAAAGCAGTGGCATAGCCTGTTACCACAGTTTGAAGTCGGGGATTACAATTTACTGCCTAAAACCCTCCTGCCTCACTCTGTTCTGTCTTTTCAGCTGAACATACCCCTTATTTTCCTGTGTCCTGAGTGGGTGCACAGCCCCTGAGCCCCAGAAACAGCTGCACCCCACGCCAGATGAGGAAAGAAGGAGCAGCAAATCCTCTCTGCAAGCCTGTACACCACTGCAAGGCTATAAAGCCAATAAGGACCCCCTGGGATGAAAGGTACTCTATAAATCTGAGCTATTATTATTATAAACCAAATCTCCATTGCATCTCTTAATAATGCAGATTAACTGCGCAACACCAGCTATCATTAATATCATAAAAGCCAGAGATGGCAAAGGCCAGCACATCAGCGGGCCTGTCCACTGGACTGCTCCAGGGAGGAAGGGAGAAAGCTCCTGGATGCCCTGGGAGCTTGGAAAAGCAATGGCAGTGCCAGGCACTTGAAAGGGGATGGCACATGAATCCCACACCTCTGCCAACCCCTTCTCTTGTTCTCCAAGTGCCCAACCTCCTCTCCTGAACAAGTTCTTTGTCCCCTCTCTCAAACCTGGATCTTTTCCTCATGCTCAGGACTCAAGTCAGGGGTGTCACCATCAGCTTTTCATGGGGTGGGCCCTGAAGACCTGACTAAGCCCCCTGACATCTTCATGGGGGGACAAGGGTGTCCCTGAGTGCCACAAGCAGCACATGACAGCAGGGCAGTCTCCCTGCAAGAGGACCCCCATGTCCCAGAAGCACCTTCCTAAGAGATGAGCATCCCCTAGAACCTCCAGTACCTGTCCCAGAAGTAGCTCCCAGCTCCAGAACCTGGAGACAGGACCTGCCCATACACACACACACACACACACACATTCCCATACTGGGATCCCTTTACCTGCTCCCATCCTGCCCAGGGACTGGTTGATCAAGCAAGCCAAGGCACACAGCCCGAGCCCTGCTGCTCGCTGCCTTCCTCCCCTCCCCAGCTCCCAGAATCCCCATCACCCTCCTCACCTTCACAGCCCCAGCGCTTGTCCCCAGCTGTCCCAGCAGCACTGGGGGTGGGAAGGGCAGGAGGGAGGGCTCCCTGCCTGGGTGCAGTGATGCTCAGCCCAATTAGCTCTGCTGGTGACAGGCTGTGTGCACACGGCGTGATTAGCCGTGGAAATGCAAATCCAAACTTCCTGCGCCGCAGCAGCTAACAAGATAATGAATATTTTCATCATCTGCAGAGAATACAAACAGCTGCACAGACACAAACGTGCTGCCAGGGCCGAGGGGGAGCATCTCCCCAGCACCCATCGCTGCGGGGGCAGCAGCTCACTGCTGCTGGCAATAGGACTAGGAACAATGGGGATAAACTGGAGTGTAGAAGGTTCCACCTCAATATGAGGAAGAACTTCTTACTGTGAGGGTGACAGAGCCTGGCACAGGCTGCCCAGGGAGGTTGTGGAGTCTCCTGCTCTGAAGACTTTCCAAACCCACCTGGATCTGTTCCT
>JANHGL010023430.1:0-14086 GCA_024611195.1 Ceyx melanurus | reverse complement strand
TTATAATAATTAAGCATAATTTGCTTCATCTTCTCATAGCAAGTATGTCAGAGGTGATTAGCATCCTTAAATAACTAAATTGAGAGGTATCAAATTCTGCTCTGGATTTGAATTCACTGCACTCACTTTAGGGTGACCTTAAACTGATGTTAGTAACCACTGAAGAGAGAATGTCTTTCTGGAGCATTGATTTTCAACTCATCAACACACTGAAGGGTGTTCTTCAGCTCTGTTTCATTTTAAAGCATCATTGTGGCTCATGCTTTTGGTACAAATCAGAGTAGATGAATGGGAAACAGAACTAAAACTGTTATGCTTAGCAACTGCTGTTGCTTCCACTGTTGAGACAAGAGCATGAGGAAGTGGGCAGATCTAAATTGAAGAGATTGACATGGTAAAGAGGCTAGAAAACAGCTTTTTGCAATTCACTTGTTCATCTAAAGTTAGGTGTGTTGCAGTCTCCTAGGAGAGATAGGATTTGAATAATCCAATAAAATACATACGTGTATTTTGGCAACTGACTAGGAACTGAACGTAGGAGATACAGGAATGTGGGGAATCTGATCAATCTTTTCCTTTTCTTACAAGCCTGTGAACTGCAAGTATGTAAGGGAGAAACAGAAAAATCTAAACATAAGCCATCATAAAATGGACATTCTTCATGTGCATTGAGGTATCTCATATGCATCCTCTTAAACTGAAGAGATTCCATCATTTGGAATCTGATTTTGACAAGCCCCTACCCTAAATACAAGGGAAATATCTGCAGTTGATGCAAAAGACTTGCAAAAGAAGATCTGGTAGGTGCATATTTGCTCATAATGCTCTTTCTCTTTTCACTTCTTAGCAGTAGAAGACAGGAAGTTGTTTATTGGCATGATATCCAAGAAGTGCAATGAAAATGATATCCGGGTGATGTTCTCCCCCTTTGGGCAGATAGAAGAATGCAGGATACTGCGGGGCCCAGATGGCCTGAGCAGAGGTAAGCAGCAAGCTTTTGCAACAGACCAGGGTTCTCCATGGCTGCTGCCCTTGCAAGCCTAAGTGTCATTGCAGCTCTTTCCTCGATTTCCACACCACCACCACCCCGGGCATTTTCATTCCTTTACCCATCCCAGTAATTGCAGGCTTACTGAATGACCTGGTTCCTTCTTCCTTCCCCAGGTTGTGCATTTGTGACTTTTACAACAAGAGCCATGGCACAAACGGCAATCAAAGCAATGCACCAAGCACAAACCATGGAGGTAAAACATGTTAGTGTATGTCAGGAGATGATGTCATTTGTCAGGTAGTCACTAGTCAGGAGTTTTGAACACTAGAGAGCAGAGGAGGGTGAGTGCAGTGTGTGTTTCTTCACAAACACTGCTCCTGGACCTTTGTGTTTGTTCTGCTCTTATTTTTAGAGCTTAAGATAGAAACTTCACCTGCAAAGAAAATACCAAAATACAAAATAGAATTAAAAGCAAGTGAGATTTTTGAGCCTTTAATGAAATGTACTCTTTGAATATATGTATGTAGGTGGGGGAGGCAGGGGAGTGCCTCCAGTGACAGGGTCTTAATGTGGTGTTTTTGTGACTGCGGGGGATAGCAAGCATGTAATTGTTTGAATTGCTGTTTTCAGGGTTGCTCTTCTCCCATTGTGGTAAAATTTGCAGACACGCAGAAGGACAAAGAGCAGAAACGAATTGCTCAGCAGCTCCAGCAACAAATGCAGCAGATCAGTGCTGCCTCAGTATGGGGAAACCTGGCTGGGCTCAACACGCTTGGACCCCAGTATTTAGCAGTGAGTTTCTGATTTGAGTTCTTTTCATCTCTTTGGGGGCTGCAGTATCTGACTGTCTTGCAAGTGGTTGGTGTATTAAACTTTAGAAGGCTCTTGATAGATAAAAGCAGGGCTCTTAATCCCTGTTTTGTGGCTGAGGAGGCTGGAATTGCATGCTAACAGCTAGTCAGGATACAGCTCAGAAAGGATTTCATCCCCAGTCACTGTAGCCCCTATCTACTGAAACTGTCTTCTGTAGGATGACTTTGTGCCACGAAGCTTTTCTTCATTTGTTATGGCCTTAATAATTATCTATATAAATACCCTTCTCATGTCCATCTGACAACATAGTTCTTGTGCTCTCCTTCCATTTTTCCTTTTTCAGCCTTTGTTTTGCTCACACCTTTCCATTGAAACCTAGAACAGTACTTGATACTGTCCAAGTAGAAAAGGTGATCATGTTGGAAGCACTAAGCAGCTGACAGTGCACAATGGGGGGTGGTAGGGGGAGTGGAATAAACCCCAACAAAACAAAACCCCAAAGAAAATACACAAACTGTTAAGCAAAAATGGCAGATCAGCAGGTAGTCTGCTGCATCCTTAAAGGGTAAACTTTCCATAAACTAATGTACAGTATACAGAGTAGCTGTGAGAACTGTATTTATGCAGCATATGTCTGGGGAACACAAAAGGAAAATCTATTCTCAATCTTGGTATGGTGTACTATGGAAGTGGGGGTGTTCTCTCACGTGCTATTGCTTTAGGTTTGGTAGATTGGAATTTTCTACATAACACCTAGTTAATGGAGAAAGGAATAGGAAATATTTTTAAGTAGCTTCTGTGCTGAGGCTTGAAATTCCTCTCATATCTGCTTTGCTTTTAAGGAAAGTGTAGGGGCTTGCTTCTCACAGCAGCTCTTTGGGTTTGTTGTAGCATTTGCCATTTGGCCTAAAGCTTGGCAGCCTCAGCTGTAAAGTCTGCCCTGAGGGAGTATATCCTTAGGGGTCCAATCCTGCCAGAGATGCCTTTAGTAGGAGCTCTCCCTCACTACTAATCTGCTGGTTTTCTCTTGGAGTATTAGCTGGGCTCCCTCTGCATTGCTCACTGAGTGAGGACAGCCTGTGCCATCACTTGGGCTGCGGTGTGCTGTGTGGGCAGGGCTGGATTTCACTGTGGTGCTCTGGCTGCAGCTGTCAGGGGAGTTCTCTTGATGCTTTGCTGCAGTGTGGTGAATGGGCAGGGTGGATTTCACTGTGGTGCTGTGGCTGCAGCTGTCAGGGGAGTTCTCTTGATGCTTGGCTGCAGTGTGGTGCATGGGCAATGGCATTCTCCTAGTGACAGCACTGACTGTGCTGTGGTGCGTGTTCTCCTGGAAGCAGAGCCAGCCCTCACTCTCACTCTTGTTTTGTTTTTGGTGTAATGTCTAGCTTTATTTGCAGCTCCTTCAGCAAACAGCAGCTGCCTCATCTGGGAACCTGAACACCTTGAGCAGCCTCCACCCAATGGGAGGTGAGTTGTTTGGTTTTTTTTTTCCATCAGAAGACAAATTCAGTGCCAAAGAAAAGAGGAGGAGGAAGGTGAAGAAAATAGCCAAAAGGCTGTAGACACATTAACCTCATTTGAATTAAGTAATCCTGAGTTTACTCATGCCTTTGAAAGGAGGAGAATCTTCTGCTACAACTGTGAGTGTTCAGTCTTAATCTTATTTAACCATTGTCCCCATGGTAAGTTATGGTGCATTGGTAATCTCCCCCTAGCTCTGACATTTAAAATTCTCATCCCTTCTGGGTACAAAAAAAAGTATATTTTTTTTGTCATCCACACAGGTGCATTGTGTTTTGAAGCAAGCACTAATGCAGGTGTTCAGTGATGATGGATTCTTAGGTTTCCCTGATTCAAATTCTTTGTTTTTAAATATATCCAAATTGAAAATGCAGCGTTGGTACGAATGTGAACAGTCCTTCATTCAGGTTCTGTGATTCCATCTTTGAATTACAAATGATTAGACTGTTGGCTTCAGGGAAATACCAGCTGACTAGGTGTGAGCCAAACTCCTTGCTGTGGACTGCATTCCTGTCCAGGATTTGCACTAAGCACAGCAGTACTGGGGATGTACTTTTAGTGGGGATGTGCATGATAGTGTTTTCCCCCTCTCTTCTGCCTGTCTAAAAGCAAGCACTAAAAAAGGAGAAAAACATTTCAGCAGTTCATGTTAGTCATTATTGCAGTTAGGACTAGCAGAGGGGGAAGGAGCTAACTACTCGAGGTGTCCTATGAAGTTTGGGGATAATTCTGTCTGCTATTTAAAAAGAAACACCTTATAAACTGAGAACTGAGACATCTAAATAGCATGTTGTGTGGTGTTTTTAAACAGTTATTCCAAGTCTGTGATTCTTCACAAAGGTATTTTCAAAGTCCTGTCCAAAATACTTCAGCTGATTTCCTTTCTTGAAATTCATAGGAAAATTAAGTAGGTAATTAGATTCCAAACTGTATCAGACTTTACAGGCAAGTAATTGTTGAACCTGTTTGAAAGCAGATGGGTAAACAATGTGATGACAAGAGGACAGGTGCAGTCTGCACATGCTAAACTGCTTCAGAAAGCAAGCAAGCTACTCTGGTCTTTGCTGGCTCAAGCACTTACACTTGTAACACTCTATAAAAAAAAAAATCCAACTTTGTCATTTTAAGGTTGTGCTTTTCATGTGACAATGTTATGTTAAAATACGGACTTCAGGAGATGCTTGGTATCAATTGCTTTCCCGTGGCAGGAAAAGAGGGCAAACTACAGTGTTGGCCGAGTGGTTTCAGTTAAAAAATTAACTTAGAATTAAGGTGAGTTAGATGAGCAGATTCACCAGTGAAAGCTGATCAGCCATGGGATACCTTCCTTCCCCTGCAGCATTCCTGGCTGCTTACCCACAACATTCCTGACATTTCCCATTTTCCTTCCCACTCTGGTCTGACCTGCTGACCAGCTCACACGTGCACTGGCTGATCTTGTGCTCGGGAGTTGCCTCTTAACATTGTCTCACAATCGACTGCTTTGTTTTGGCTGCTAAGGGAACAAAAAGAAAACCATGCTGTTATTCAGCTGCCCGTGGGTTAAAGGTGTGGCTTTGTGGACCTCCTGAAATAATTCTGCAGTTACAGCTTGTCCCTTGCAAGGAGAGAGAAGGGACACAAGAAAATAGAAGGTTACTAGTCTGGTGTCTAGATATGTTGTCTGCCTTGCAGCTGAGATCTGAGATGCTGGCTTAACTCTCAGTTAAGCTTCTAGGCTTTTGTGACTGGAGAGTACTCTGCTTGGAAGTTTCTTTGCACTGGCATTTTACTCCTGGGATCGTGTCCAGTTGGTCTTTTACCAGAACTCCTCTATCTAGGCAAAGAACAACTCAGAATTCTCGTTCTAAGCAGGATTTGCAATGCAGAAAAGCTAATTGTTAAGCCCGTTGTTCTGAACCTCCTTCCCATCACTCCCTTGTGAGGTACTGAGGCTGCTGCACCTGTGAAGCTCGTGGGGTGCCTGTCCCAGCAGCAACTGTGTGCATTGTTGGGTGTGTTGCAGGCCTGAACGCGATGCAGCTGCAGAACCTGGCTGCGTTGGCGGCCGCGGCCAGCGCGGCTCAGAGCACGCCGAGCGGCACCGCTGCGCTCACCTCCTCCAGCAGCCCCCTCAGTGTGCTCACCAGCTCAGGTAAGAGATTGCTGTCACCTGTTTTGTGTGTCCCTTTGTGTGACTCCCGTGCTGAATTCTTCAATAGGTAAGCAGCTTTACTAGGAGATTCTTTGGCCTTTGATTAGGGTAGGTATCTGTGTTCCTTTGTCCAAGTGGTTGGGTTAATTTAGAGTAAGAAGAATTTATGAGGTCATGGGAAAGCAGAAAGGTAGGTTGCCTCTTTCCAGTCACATCATTACAATCTCCTCTCATAGTGATTTTTAGACTGGTGCTGTGACAGATGTCCCCTGTTCCTCTGGACTTGGAGATAGCTGATGCTTTAAGCATGAAGTAATGCATTCTGTGCACTAGAGCAGTACAGTTTCACAGATTCACAATGTTAGAAGGTTGGAAGGAACCTAGAAGATCATCTAGTCCAACCCCCCTGCCAGAGCAGGGTCACCTAGACCAAGTCACCCAGGAACAGATCCAGGTGGGTCTTGAGTCCTTCCAGAGAAGGAGACTCCAAAACCCCCCTGGGCAACCCCTTCCAGAGCTCTGTCACCCTCACTGGGAAAAAGTTCTTCCTTGTGTTGACCCTAAACCTCTTGTGCTCCGACACCCATTGCCTCTTGTGCTGTCATTGGATGACATTGAGAAGAGTCTGGCTCCATCCTCCCTACACTCACTCTAGACATTGATGAGGTCCCCCCTCAGTTCTCCTCTTCTCCAGGCTAAAGAGCCCCAGCTCTCTCAGCCTCTCCACATAAGGGAGGTATCTCCTCATAAGTTTGTATTCCTCTGGCCTTAATGAAGACAAAGATGCTGTACCTACATCATAGCAGTAGAATAAACAGACACCTAGCACATTTATTGGAATTCAGTTGTCTAGAACTGAATGTATGATTTGCACATGAAAATCAGTATCTTACTCTTCTGGGGTTTTTTTGGGTAGCTTGTCACATGAAAAGCTGATTATATTATCCCCCTCCCCTTTCATATCTAGTTTAGAGTCCTACCAGATGATTAATATTTATATGTGCATTCATGTAGGCTGCTGGACTCCACACATTCAGAGCATCATTTCTGAACCATAGCTAGACCTCAGTGTATAGCTGTTCAGTACCATGTGTTAGTAAACACCTCCCTTGGCTGTGGGACATATGGCAACATCTACTCTGGTAACCTAAACCTAACTGCAGATGAGGTGACTACTGGTTTGACTTCTATCCATCTGTCATCCAAATGTTCATCTGATGCTTATTTGGGTGTTGCTCCCAGATTGTCCTCAAATTGCACTGTTGGTGGAAGAATCCAGACAATCATTATGCATAATTTCATTTTTTAATGTTCTTCCATTTCTGTGATTGGAGAACTTGGAAGTCCACATGGTACAGAGTCTGTGGACTGTGGATAGGTTACATGTTAGACTGGTTGAACTCAGAGGAGACTCCATTCTATTTCTTTCCCCATACTCCTGATATTTATTGTGGGTGGGTTGTTTTTTTAATGGTATTCTCCTCTTTCAAATGTAGTGTCTTTTTTGAATTATGCAGGTTAGCAATGAAGAATTGCAGAATCAAGTGATGTTCTACAATCAGTGCAGCTGTATCATTCCTAAGTGCTGTCTTTTTTCCACTGCCTTGAGGGTTATAGTGTAACTTATGTCTATTTTCCAACATTTAATATGCTACCAATAGTATGACAGGAAGTATCTCCTTCAGAGCAAGCATCTTAAAATATCATTTGGGACACTGTCTTTCAATTTCTGACTTGAGAGTTTGTCTAGAACATTTCCTGGAGGAGATTTGTCATTTCCTGTGTTGATATGAAAAAAGAATAGTGATAGGAAGTGCAGCTTTCTGGGTTCTGCACCTTTTGTTGGGTACAGCTTTTGCTGGGACTGGTCAGGCCAGTTTGCTGTATTCCATTTCAATAGCTGCCATATTCCACTCCAGCAGAGAATTTGTGCCTCACATAGGAAGTTGTGAAGATGTAGCAAGATGCCAACAGTTGTTTTAAAGTAAACAGAATGGAAACTAAAAATACCTGAGTTTCCAGTCTTTTATTATTGTTATTACTATTCTATTAGAATCAGGCAGGTAAATTCCTCTTGAAATCAGGCTGTAAGATACCTCTCCAGTGCCAGTCTTTGGTATCTTTTTAATGTGTAGAAGCCACAGATATTTTCCAATGCATCTTGTGCAGCAAATGTAACCTTCTGGATTCATAGCAACATGAATAGCTTTTCTTACCTTCTTCAGATTTCTAAGCAGTCCACAAACCTGTTAGGAAAACCAGTGCCATATAATCCTAAACAATACAATTCTCTTATGATTTTGTCATGTTCATAATCTTTGTGAATGACCTTAATGTGAACTTTTGAAATACCAGCTTGGCAGACTTCTCTCTCGTGGCTTTTGGTGTCTGTTTCTGTGAACTGACTCTGCCTGCTGTGGGATGTGCAGCTGTTGGTCTGTTGGGCATCACATCTGCAGCTCCACTTGCTGAGTAAACATGGTTGAGGGTGGCAGTGGCACGGGCAACAGAGGCTAGCCTGTGGATATTGGATATGCATTCCCCCACTTTTTTTGGACCCAGCTGCTCCAGTGGGCTTTTTTTATGGAAAATTCTTTCATGTCTCAGAATGCATCTGAGCATCTATCTGGGCATCTGCTATTCCTGTGCTGGCAGTATGGGAAAACCATATGCTCAGTTTGACTGGAGCTGGCTTTAATGTCCCTAGTATCTGTGTTTCAGGTCTCTTTCACCTTGTATGCTATTTCAAGGGTAGATGTGAATATCCAGAAAGTGATTCTTGCCTGCTTCAGTCAGCAGGAAATAGGGAATTGCTGCTGGTCACCTTATGTTGAGGTACAAACCTTGGATAATATTCATGTAGTTTGAATCTTAGGTGTCTGGCACTTAATAAATTATTAGTGACACAAATAATAGACGTTATGATGCAGAAATGTGTAAAAAATGTAGGAAGGGATGAGATGATGTATAAGCAGCATGATCCATCAAGTTTGGGATTTCTGGTTTTCCATGTTGCCTTGATCTGTTCCCTACCAGCATTTTCTACAGCAAGAATTTCATTAAGAAATTGTCAGGACCAAGAAACATTGCTTGAAGTTTAATTCTCTTATTTTAATAGCAGGTTCCTCACCTAGCTCCAGTAGCAGCTCCTCTGTTAATCCCATGGCTTCTCTTGGAGCACTGCAGACACTGGCAGGGGCTACAGCTGGACTCAACGTTAGCTCCTTAGCAGGTAAGCTGTGTGTTATGGCAGGCTGAGATGGGGGTGTGTTTTTCCTCCCTGCTTTGCAGTAGTGCAGAGTATTGGAGAGGTAACTGATCTGGCTCAGTGGCAGCACTGAGTAGTTTTCATTTGCTCTTTCTCACACAGGAATGGCAGCCTTAAATGGAGGACTTGGCAGTGGTGGTCTCTCAAACGGGACAGGCAGCACAATGGAAGCCCTCACACAGGCTTACTCTGGAATCCAGCAGTATGCTGCTGCTGCATTGCCCACACTCTACAATCAGAGCCTCTTAACACAACAGAATATTGGTGCAGCTGGAAGTCAGAAAGAAGGTAGGCAGAAAGGTGCAGAAACAACTCGAGGGCAACTTGTTAGCCCTTGCAGCTGCCTTAGCTGCAGAGCTTTCATGTGGTGGTGTTTTTTTAGCATCTTGTTACTAAAGATAAGGAGGAAAATGATGTGAGGCCTCTTCTGTTAAGGTTTGTCCAAAGCAGTTTTTATACAGGAGGTTTCTCCCAGGATTTCTCTGGTCTTAAGTGCTTAGTAATTGTAATCCATCATTTTTTTAGAGGACAGGAAGTGTGAATCTGCAGCCTGACATGTCCCACTCTCAGAGAAAGGGTTGTGGGTTAATTCATTTTGTTCTTTTGGTCCTTCACCTCTTCCTGCAGATACTTGATGTCCACCTTTTAATTCTTCAGTTTCAGAATCAATTGAACACTTCATGTAAAGTAATGAAGGAGTACATTTTCAGATTACAAGTAGTGTGATTTATCTCTTTTCGTTGAGATTTCCTTAGTTTCTTTGGGGTATGAGCTTTATATATGTGGTCATTCTTGGCTTAGTTAGCATCTGGGACTCAAACTCATTGCTCAGCTTCCAATCTGTGAACAGTTTTTATCACAACATGCAAAAAAAGTACAAGCAAAGAGGGTGAGAAAGAGCTAGAATTATTTGAATGATCAATCCCAGCAGATGGTCATGCTGATTTATTCTGGAATCAAGTACTCTGCAGAAGTGTGGACAGCATTTCCATTGTTTTATCTAAAAAATTTGGCTTGAATGCCTCTTTCACCTTTTTTTTTGTGACATGGGCCTTTGTTAATCATGCTCTTTCTGAACATGTTTTCCTACTTGTTTTTCAAAGGTCCAGAGGGAGCCAATCTGTTCATCTACCATCTCCCTCAGGAGTTTGGGGATCAGGATCTGCTGCAGATGTTCATGCCATTTGGAAATGTTGTCTCTGCTAAGGTTTTCATTGACAAGCAGACCAATCTAAGCAAGTGTTTTGGTACGTTGGGTCTGATTACCTGCAGAAAAGTGGCTTCTTTCTAGTAATCTCATCTCCAGTACCTTGTCTAGTCCAGCTCTTACATTAAGTGCTAACTCTTTCTCTGTATTCCTAAAAAAAAAACCCAGGAAATCAATCTGAAGTCTTTCAGCAATGAACTGTATTTGTTTGATTTTCATTGTGGCTTTTTGTTTTTCCTGATTTCATACTATTATGCCTCATTATACTATTTTAGCCCCAGATAATTCACTATGATTTATTCTTGTAGACTGTAATGATGACAGTTTCTCTTCTTCCCCCTTTCTGTCTATTTGCTGTTTACCTTGCTGTATGTACTGCTGTATCATTATGAATGACTTCTATAAATATTTTTATATATAGTTATTATGGCTCCCATGTAGTAGAGGAGCATTTGACTGATGATCTGTAAATGCTCTGAAGGCAGTTTTTAAAGCTTCCTCCTAATTCTTGAAAATGTTGTAATAGTCATTTCAGCTATTTACTACCTACCCTTGGTTGTGTCTCATCCTAATTTCACTCTGCTTATTGTGTATTTAGATGGGAGGCACTTCAGGGTTGGGTGTATGTCTTAAAACTGCATATGAACATGTCATACTGTGGTTACCATTCAAATAGATTCTTTTCAGTGAGCTGCTGAAGCTTGTGATGCCAAGAGAGAAAAAGAATGTATTTGCCTTGAGATTGCACAGCAGGAAGCTGCACATGTGGACTGAAAGATCCATGGGTTTATTTTCTTACTTTGAAATGCCAGCTCTAGCAGTTGTAGCATTTGAGTAGTGTTGTAAGCTCTTGTGACCATTTAAATCAAGGGAGATTTCTTGTGATGGACTAGGAGAGGTGAGCCTTTTTCTTTGGTAGCTTTCTTGCCTATATAACTGCCTGTGTGAGAACACAGAAACGTGCTGACCATCAGGCTGTAACACTTGCATGTGGAGTGATCTGCCCAGGCAGTGAAGCTAGCCATTGACTGGAGCTCTTTAAAACATATTCCCTCAAAACTCTGGAGAAAGTGATTGTGGGGCTGCTCTCACCCTGCAGCAATACACAGCTTTCCATCTGAGAGGAATCTAACCTTGTAGTGGGGCAATTGCCTTGATAGCCACTTCACTCCAAAAAAAGCTACTCCTGTAATGCCAGGAGGGTGATAGCAGTCTTGGATATTCAGTGAGCTGATGGATGGATGGATGGATGGATGGATGGATGGATGGATGATAGATGTTTTCCAGGTTTGCTTTTCTCCCAGGTTTGAGTTCCTATGAAACAAACACCAGTACTCCTTTTTGCTGGAAGACTAGAAAGTGTTTGAATGTCCTGAGCTTTGCGTGTTTTGGCCAGAGTTGCCCATGTCAGGGAGCAGTGCTTTGCCCAGAATCCCTGTGTTCTCACCCAGTCTGCAACAGCTGGCGAGGTGCTGCAGGGGGGGCATTTTGTGCAAGCCCCCCTGCGTTTGCAGTTGCCCTTCTGCTGGACAGCAGTGGCTGACTGTGTTCTCCTCTCTGCAGGCTTTGTAAGTTACGACAACCCTGTCTCTGCACAGGCTGCCATCCAGTCCATGAACGGCTTTCAGATCGGCATGAAGCGCCTGAAAGTGCAGCTCAAGCGCTCCAAGAATGACAGCAAACCCTACTGAGCGCCCTCCCGTGGGCTGGAGGGAGAAGGAGCTTCTGGTAAGTTGGAGAGGAGCGCACTTAGTGATTCGAGGCCCTAAGGCTGTGTTTTTACAGTCCTGGAAGCTGATCCATGCCTTCTATCTGGCACATCTTCCCCCTGAAGACTCGGCTGCAGCCTCTGCTGAGAATACTGCTTCGGATGGAGGACAAGTTTGTGCTTTTGTTTCCAGTGTTTTAC
Source organism: Ceyx melanurus (assembly GCA_024611195.1). Classification (NCBI taxonomy): domain Eukaryota; kingdom Metazoa; phylum Chordata; class Aves; order Coraciiformes; family Alcedinidae; genus Ceyx; species Ceyx melanurus. Next base: position 2,243 of record JANHGL010023430.1, on the reverse strand, counting down.
TTTGGAGTTTAGGTGCCATATCGCAGAGGTTTTGTTTTGTTGGGGTTTTTTTTTGTTTGTTTTCGTTTTGGGTGTTTTTTTTCCCCTCATTTGAAGTTTGCTGTGTCTGTAACCAGTATGTGTTGTGAAGGACCAATGCCAGCTCCTTGAGGCAGGGAGGGAAGGTTCAAGGGAGAGGCAGAATGTGACACCACACTGCCTTGGGGTAGAGAGGAGAAGGGGGAGCGGAATTGACACCACACTGCCACGGGGAAGAGAGAAGGGAGAGTAGAAATACCATAGAACAGCTGGTGGATATGAAGTTGGGGAAGGAAAACTTGAGTCCATCCAAGTCTGTGTGAGAAAGAAGCGACTCCATGCAGCCTTTGTCATGCACCATCCATTCTTGGAAATTCCCTTAACTGGATGCCATGGCTGAGCATTTAGTAAATCATCTCTAAAGCAGGAGACAGGCTGGAAGGGTGAACACATTAACAAGCCAAAGGAAAACTGCAGTGATTTTTGGGGTTTTTTTTTTAGCTGTATATAAAGTAGTGTTTATATAGCACTGTGAATGTACACAGCACTTTATCAAATTATTATAGAATGTCCCTGCCCAGAAAATTTCACTGTCCATTTACACTTGATTATTAATGAGATACAGTGAATTTCTCCATATTTAAGAAAACTTATCCTATGTACTTTATCTAGATTTTGTAGAAAGCTATATAGAGAGAAACAGCTTACTCTGGATGAATACATCTGGAACTGAAAACTAGAAGCTTCTCATCCCTGGTAACCTGCAGAATTTTTTTTGGACAATTTTAATTCTCAACAGTTCATCACATTCCCCATTTCTGTGGAATAACGTTCTTTTTGCAGAGTATTACTTTGAAATCATTCTGATAAACATAAAGTGCTGTTTGTTTCTTTTTTAAAGTGACTGTTAAACTGAGATACAAAGCCCAGAGTTACCACAACAGCTCTCGAGGCTCCTGTTTCATACATATTCTCATAGAATGTGATTTCTGAGTCTCAATTCTGTAACAAAGATAACCTCCTGTTGTTTAAAAAAACAAACTAAACATAAACCAAAAACAAAACACAAAAAGAAAACCAAACACCAAAAAAAAAACAAACCACAAATGAAAAAAAAACCACCAAACCAATTTGTGCAGTGATTTGGTGTAGTAATTAGGTAGTTGATACTGCAGTTTTCCTTTAAGGTGGTATGTAGCAGTGCAAAAGGAGCTAACACAGGAGCCCTGGAAGCAGAGCAGAGCATTGAGCTGCTGAGCCTCATTCTGCCTTTTGGTACTTGCTGTTATCTTCTGTATTGAAGGGAGATGGAACACACCCCTTCAGTGAACACACTTCTTCTGCACACTTGTGAAACTGCTGATGCCTTGCTAAGGGCCTTTGTTATATGCTTGTTTTAGGGGGCTCAAAGGACTTTTGACATTCTGGCCTGAGTCATTGCAAGAAATCAGAGTTCTGGCCTGTTTCATGACCACCAAAATCCACCTCTGGAACAAGAGGACGTTTACAATTTCTGTGTGTCTTTAACAGAATTTCCATTTACCTCATATTTTCTCCTTTTCCTCGTTTTTTTTTTGTATTCCTGGTTGGTTGGTGCTGTTTCCCAGGGCACCAGCTAACGTGGCAATCTGGGAGCCAGCTGCCAACTCATGGATGTCTGCATTGGCCCCGGGGTTGGGACTTTGCTCCAGCAAGAGGAACACTAAACCCATCATACAGATCATGCTTGGAACCCACACCCCTGTGCCATGGTCCTCTGGTGGGGATGTCAGGCATTCCCAGGGACTGGGTCCCCTGGGATCTCAATCCTCAGAAGTGCAAGGCCTGATCTGTGGCACCCAAAAAGAGCCCATTCTAGTCTTTAATTGAAAATCAAACAGCTGATGCCAGTCTGGCTGTATCGATGGTGGGCAGAGAAATCTATCAGTATTACTCCAATCATGTTGTGGTGGCAAAGGTTTGAAGGCCAGATTGCCAAATTTCCCAGTGATGCTGGCATGTGGTACCCTTCTATGGTAATTATTTGAATCTCTCTAGAAACGTGAACATACACTGAAGTGAACCATGTACACCTGAATTCTGCACAATGGGAAAGATGTGTCCTGGTTTTCTGAGAAAAAAGAGTGTTGGAGTATGAAGGCCTCCAGGATGATAATGGGATATTTTTTTTTTAATATAAATAATACAATTTAAAAAAAAAAAAGAAAAAAAAAAAAAAAAAGAAA
>JANHGL010023429.1:41008-58598 GCA_024611195.1 Ceyx melanurus | reverse complement strand
AGAGAGAAATGAGAAAGCAGAAGATAGCAAGCGATAGGATAGTTACCACCAGGATCCCGTGTTGACGTCAGTCAGGAGATGCTTGCTTAGAATCTTCATGGCATCCAATATTTTTTATATAGTTCTTGTCCACTGCACCCCCACTTCTCTCCCTGTGCAGATGAGAAATTCCTTCCACCTTCTCCGTACTCCTCCCATAGATAAGGGAGGGGGTATAGGTAGATAACACAGTCCTTTGTTTTGCTAATTGGTGAGATCAGCCATCCTAAATCAGGGGATTAAGGCAGCAGGTACCACAGACTAATTTATTGCAGGAGGACTGGCACCATTTATCGGTGGTCTTCATAAAATATCCTGACACCATTTATCGGTGATCTTCATGAAATATAGAGGCCTGATTATCGTTTGGATACTTCACTCCCAGTGCCAGCTACAGACCTCCCCCATCTCTAATCTCAGGCACACATCTTGGTGGGGTGGGGGGGGGGAGGGGATCTCAAGACACACAACAGATGTCTTGAGTGTCTCAACTTCTTGGATTGTTTGAGACAAACACTATCATGTCCTGCATGTCACAACTGTTAATTGTTTTCACCCTGAAAATAAAAGGCTTGGATGTGTCTCTTTCCTGAAACCACTGGAAATGCAACTCATTTCTGTGAAGAATGTCTCTGGGAGCAAAACTGTTGATCTCTTCAGTGAACCCATTGTTTTCCAGTGTCAGTCATGATCAGAGAATGTCTACTGGACCTGTTCTCTTAGAAGAATTGATTCTTATCTCAGATAGGTTTTAGTGCCTAGTTATTACAGCTCTGGATAGGAACATAACATTAACCTTCTCTTGGGTTTAGCCTCCTATATAGCCAGCCTGCTACTGAACAGTTAATTATGCTACAGTTTTCAAATGGGCAATAAAAATCACAGAACAAGTATTTGGTATGAACTAAAGTGTACCTCAGGTGATGAGTTAAAATGTGCCGATTTTCTTATGCATTAGAGTGAGTGGGCAGGACATAGAGGTCAGGATTGCTTTTTTTGGCGGTTGGTGTTAATTGAAGTCCTTTGTGACACTGCAACTGTGGATTTCATAGAAGTCAGTCATTCCTAGAGTCCCAGAGGAGCAGCCAGAGAATACATTAAATGTAAGAGCTATTGTGAGTGATGGTGTGTTTTAGTTTAGATCAGGACTGTGCTTTTTAAGTTAACTTCCTGATGGTCCCTGCTTAATGGAATTTGTGCTAGGTTATGGTGTTCTCTCACATTGTGTGAACGGAATTCCTCTGAGAACTCTTAAGTGTAAGTCTTGCTCAAAGAATTACTTGATCTTTGAGTGGACATTCAATGCATGCTCCAGATTTGGGCCAGTAAGAAGAAAAAACCTCCTAAAACATGTACTGTGCCATTTCTGGATTTTAGCAGCAACCATTTCACTCTGTACCTGATGCCATTGTACTACATTCTTGCTAATATAGTTGGCTTATGAGTGCAGGAAAGGACCAATCCTGCTAGAACAGGGCACAGGCAATAATTATTGTACAGTCTGTTTTTCCCTGATGCTCTGACAGCTTTCTCTCACAAGCATTCATCTCATCTCAAGATACGAAGAAACCAACCATTGTTGTTGTTTGTTGTCTAAAATAAAAATAGTTTTATAGAGTGAAAGCCATCAGTGCATTCAAAGTTCAGACAGGTTCAATGTCTAGATTAGAATTTAGGATGTTTATTGGAAGGATAATGTAGCACTGGAACAGGATCTTTTCTTCCCATAGAATTTCCAGGTCTTGGTTAGAGAAGGCTATAGATCAGGTGCTGGCACAAATCCTGCTCTGAGCAGGCCCTTTCACTAGCTCTGACTTTGGGTTGGTGTAATACGCTTGGGGGCTGGGAAGATGAAAACCTGAGGTACTTCCAGCTAGGCTGACCAGGATAGTAGCATGTCCTGCCTGGAGACCTGTTGCCATTCTATATTGCTGGGCTTTACTTTCCAATTTATTTTTAACCCACAGTTCCACACAAATGCAGCAGAAACTAATCTTTTAGTATGAGCACAGAGAACCTTCTTAAAGGGAATTAATCAGTTGTTCCTCTTATAAAAACAGTCTTCTACCATTTTAGCTTCATACCTATGCTGTAACTGTAGTTATATATCTGATTGCAGAGAAAATATGAAGCTGCATTTGGTTTATACAGTTTAATGGGCATGGGTTTTACCCCATGAAAGTGTCTCTAAAATGGAAATAAATTATGTAAATGAGCTTTCTATATGTATCACTTTACCTGTATTTCATATAGATTCTGTACTTGGATCTCTTCTATTTTCACTGTTAAGAGGTAATACATCAGTATTTTTCAAACTGTGGGTAGTACTCAGCCTTCATACGAAGGCATAAATGCCATTCTTTAAGTATTTTTCCTAAAGCTTCTCAGTTTTAGCTGCCCCATGAATTTAAAATCTGGGCTCCAAATCTCACTAAATGCATGTTTCAAAAGTGTTTCTCTTTTTTTGTAGCTTGAGTCATAGCTTTTAATCATTAAAGTTTGGAAATACTGCAGTTTTGCAAGCAAGAAGCAATTTTGAAACTCAGTATGCTTTATGGTTAAGGAAAACTTCCTAAGAGTGCAAGTTGAAGATACTATTTTAAAAGGGTAACTGTAAGATTTATTTATTTATTTATTTATTTATTGTTTGCTTTGTAAATAAGTAGTTTGAGCTCTCTTCTGTCATCTTTAAGAAGCTAATAGTAAGATGAGTTTTTGAAGATGCTGTGACTGGTCTTAAGTAATCCTTGAATAGCTGAAGGATGTGGATGTCTTCTTTCCATCTGGATCCCCTCTTCATGGGCATCTCCCTAAGGAGATGTTGTGCCTTCATGTAGAGGAGTTTGTTTTGCTACTGTTCTGTTTATTTTCACTAGAAATAATATTTTCACTAGATTTGACTAAAGATGTAGTTGAACAAAAGCACTTGTTCTGAAATTAAAACTGATGTAGCTAAGTTTCACCAAGTTGAAAATTATTATGATTGGGTTGCAACATCACCTCCAGATCAGGTAGGCCTTTGTCAGAGGACTGAGACCCTCCTGAGAAGGATAAGGTACAATAGTGAAAATTTAGAACTGTAATTATAAGCTGCTGCTGTGAGGCTGTTGAGGTACTTACACATATTTGTAAGTGTGTGATTGATTTCCAGATTTGAAGGATCATCTCTGAGTAAAATGACCTTACAGAATAATAACAGTTATTTAAATTAGTAGTTCAGTGTTCTTAAAGATAGCTTTTTTCTTTCTTTCTTTTGGTAACTTTTCTTCTTTAGAGAAGACACAAAAATAATCCATTTTGAAAGGTTTTGTTGGCATGAAGTTTTTTGTTTTAATAATGAGGAATCTTCATGTAGAGGTAGTGTGGTTGAGTATGTGTTCACATGGTATACGCAAACGCACTGTTTATTACATAAAAAATCAGTGTCACCTATTCAGCTGCCTAATTTAAGTCCATTGATAACTATTATAAGAAGACCTAAAAATATCAGGTAAGTTTAACTGATTTTTTAATTCATCAGAAGCAAAACTGTCTTTCATGTAAGACCCAGCTTTCATTAAATTAATCTCTTTAATGCTTTAAATTATGATGTGACTAAATGGGACAGTACAGAAACCCAGAGTCTGCAGGCCAACACCCCCATCCCTGCTTTATTTTCATATGACATTATACAGAATGAGTTGATAGACCTGAGCAACTTTAAAATGCATAAGTATTTTAAGCTTCTCTGTATTTGATCATGATGGTACTTGATTGCTGAATAAGTGCAAGGTTGTAATTATCTCCCTTGGCTTTTTGTCATTCATAAACTGCTTGAGCTGCTCTCTGCTAGCTTATGACATTTCCAGGATCTCTCAAGTGGATTGTAACCTTGTGTGTGCTCAGTGAATTCCAAGGACTGCTCATACTAAATGCTCTTTAATGAGATGAGGTTTTTTTCTCCCTTATTTGAAAAAGGGTTTAATGCCATACATTTTGTTTCTCAATGTCTTAAAAGGCTCACAAAACAAGGTTTGTGAACAGGAAACTAAAAGCAATATAAATTGCCCAAGTTCTCTGTTTCTTAGAGATTTCTTATCACTACATAGTTAATGAAAACTCAGCAAATATGGATTTTAAAATAAATTTAGAAGCTTGGCCTGAAATGTTTATTTGTGCTAACCTCTATTTTCAAATTATGCCCTGTTTTGTTATAAGAGCATTTTCCAACAAGAAACAAGTCATATTCTCCTTTGAGTAATCAAGATTGTTTGAAAACACCATTTCTTAATTGTTATTGGTTTTGTTTTGTTTTGTTTCACCTAGGAATCAATAGAGCAGCATTCCTATTAATAGATGGAATACTCTTATATGACCCTTAGGTATTGCAAAGATAATCAATACATTCCTTACTACCATTATTACAACCTACTAATTTTGGTTGTTAGCAATATGTAAGTCAGCATTTAAAAAATTATAGCAATAAAACATTTGGTTAGAGGGGTTAGAATAATGTCCTCCTGTTTTTGAACAATTGCTTATATCCTGGTGAGTGACATGCAATGTGACATGAGAGATGCATATGAAGGCGGTGTGGGCTTTGTGCCCAGAAGGGAAGCTGGTACTTGTTTGACCTTGTAAAAACCAAAGGAAATCGCAAAGGGCCTCCCAGGGAAGGATGGTTTGAATAGGCTGCAGAGAGAGTATATTTACCATTAGAGCAAATATAATTTGACAGCATCTTCTGCGCTGTTGGAAAGTCATGACCATGACATGTCCTTGATTCACAAGTGGAGTAAGTCTGTCTCGAGGGAGTGTTCTACATGTGAATAGTGCATATCCTCCATTTCTTTCCTCCTCCCCTTCTTAGTAAGATCAGTTCCTTTGGACAACATCAAATGACATATATAATCCTATGATGGGGAATTCTGGTGAATTTTTCTCCTGCCTGTCACATTCAGTTGTTCCTTTGTGCCTGGCTATATGCCACTTCTTTCCAAGCAGCTTTGGATGTTAAATAGCAGTTATGTTTAGCCTGTGACTTGAAAGGTCAGGTTGAATAAAAACATGTGGCAGTTGCATGAGACAAATTACTTCTGCTGAGCTAATTAAAGATCACAGGTCAAATCACTTCTTATGTTAAGTGGGTATAATTCCCTTCGATTTGGCCCAGGTGTGCAAGCAGTGTATTTGTTTCTCTGTGTCTGCTTAAACTTCACTGTATTTAAACATCGTGTATTTCACTTTTTTATGCAATTTTTTTTTCTTAAATTTGCCTTTTCTCCATTATTGGTATATCCCTGTATCATCTTTTTTGCTTTGTATTTATTTCCCATTATCTGTTTCACAATTTCATGTTGTCTGTCTGATAATGGACAGTATAATTTTGGACAAAATCTGTAGCCATGTCTCAGCCTGTAGGAGTTGAGTATTGGAAGCCATCATTTAGGAATAGACAGTTGAACCAAGGAAGAAAGACTGTCTTTCAGAAACTTGAGAGAAACTCATCTCAAGTGCTAAAATTCTCTTTCCTAAACAGGCTTTGGATAATCATGTCTGAACATGCTGTTTGAGTCTTTTATTTTGGGCATGCATAATGGATGACTGATTTTACTGGTCCTATTGCATATGCAGAGGCACTTGTTTATATACTTGTAATAATTACACTTGAAATTTAGGTCTGATGAGGGGAACAGAAGTTGACTAATTTGGTAACACAACAAAAGAGTCTGAATGAAGCTATCTTGGAAGTAGAGGATAAGCCATTTGACCACTTAATGGTAAATTAAGAATTCATAGAATCATAGAATGTTTAGGGCTGGAAGGGACCTCCAAAAGTCCAGCCCCCCTGCAGTGAGTAGGGACACCCTCAACTAGACCAGGCTTCTCAGAACCTTGTCCAACCTCACCTTGAATATCTTCAGGGATGGTGCCTCAACCACCTCCGTGGGAAGCCTATTCCACTGCTCTACCACCCTCAAGGTAAAGTACTTCTTCCCGATATCTAGGCTAAATCTACTCTTCTCTAATTTAACCCCTCATACTTTCACTAGAGACCCTTGTAAACAGCCCCTCTCCAGCCTTCCTGTAGGTGAGACCTCGCCTGGAGTATTGCATCCAATTCTGGAGCCCTCAACACAGGAAAGACATGGACCTGATGGATCAGGTCCAGAGGAAGATAACAGAAGTGATCAGAGGACTGAAACACCTCTCTTATGAGGACAGGCTGAGGGAGCTGGGGTTGTTCAGCCTGGAGAAGAGAAGGCTCCGGTGAGATCTTATAGCCACCTTCCAATACATGAAGGAGGCCTACAGAAAGGCTGGAGAGGTTGGACAAGGCTCTGAGCAGCCTGGTCTAGTTAAGGGTGTCCCTGCTCACTGCAGGGGGCTGGACTAGATGACCCTTGGAAGTCTCTTCCAGCCCTAAACATTCTATGATTCTATATTAAACAATACAGGTCCCAGTATGGACCTCTGAGGGACGCCACTTGTCAGTGTTCTCCATCTGGAAATTGAGCCATTGACCATCACCCTCTGGATGCAACCATCCAGCCAATTCATTATCCACTGTACAGTCCACCATAAATGCTCATACTCAGTATGATGGCTCTGGAGATAATTTTAGAAAAAAATGAAATGTTCACCAAAGAAGTGAATTAAAATTATGTGGAAGAGGGAAAAATTTATATAGGATGCTGCCAGCTATATGTTTCACGTTGAGTGGTGATTTTGTGTTGCTATTTTAATTTCTACTATTTCATTAATGCTGTAGAGCTGAACACAGCTCAGACCTGAAATGCTGATTTGTCTAAGAAACCTTTGTTCATGCAAACTTGGGCTCTTATAAAATAATCTTTATTTCAACAATAGGTGTTCCTAAATCTTTTGTTACCAATATCCTTTCTTTGGTCAATACCATTACGATTGTGGAAAATAGTGGTTGAAATGAGATTTAGCTTCTTATTTTTTCGTGTTGCTAAGCATTGGGGTCTGCTACTGAGTGTTGTTTAAATCTGTGGGCTATTGTAGATCTTAGGGAATAATACTAATTGTCTCCATTAATATTTAAATGACGGGGCAATTAAGGGCCCTGCTTCTTAGTAATTGTGAAAAGAATAAAAGTTATTGCTCAATGCACAGATAAATGACATTGCTAGGTTCTTGTTCCTTACATTAGAAATTTCCTTTAAGACACTGACAATGCAAAAGCTGTGCTCTTGAGTGCATTGCAAATGTGGCAGAAGTAATTGCTAACAGTATGCAATTACTAGGAGAAAGTAAAGGGAGACGTTCCTTTGGAGTTAAACTTTAGATGAAAAGATAAGTTTGGAAACTGAACAAATAGGAACTGCCCCTTTTTCTTCAGGAAAGCAGGACTTGGTTTATGTTCTTCATAAACAGGGTTACATTGACTCAATACTTCACTCAATACCTTCTAACTTTGTTTTCTTAAGTTCTATACTTTTTCAATAGAAGGGCCTTGAGGCAATGTGGTTAAATATGTATTTTTCATTTTTACTGTGGCTTAGTAGTCTTCTTTATTAGGGGAAAACCTTGTGTTTCAGAGACAACTCATGTGAGTAATTCCCTGTTGGGATACATAGACAATTAAATAAATAATTCAGAATTAATCTTTTTCTGGTTTCTTCCATTGCTTTTCTTGCCTAATCTGTCCTTCCCCAGATGCTGAGGCTCTGTTCCTTACAAGTCAAACAGTTGACATGGATTACTTGGTCAGCTTTCTTTGTGTTTGCCAAAGTAAAAGTTAAAAGGACTGAAATGGGAATGTGGTGATTCTAGACTGGGAAAGAAACTGACCACATGCACCTGTTACCAAAAATCAGAATCATTGCTGGAGCATCAGCTCAAGCAGTGTGCTGCTCTTTTCCAGACACAGATACCAAGACAGATCAGTCTAGGTCTGCTTATAACTTTGAGGAAAAAGTGGTATTTTTCTCTAGAGCTGAAATTTTATTGGACAGTTATAATCAGACTAAACTACTGAAAAAAATTTGATTGATCATATCAGCCTAAACTAATAAAAAATACTTGATTGATTTAAGCGTGGAATGTCCAGTGGCAAAAAAAAAAAAAAGGCAAAAAAGAAATACTTGGTTCCAATAATTTCTCTTTCAAGAGCTGTCATTAGGAATCCACAGTATGAAGATCAGTGTGGGTGGATGGGGTGAGAGTATATGCGAGCAAACACTAAACATACCTTGACTCTTAAGAAAATCAAGACTTGAGGATTGTTGGAGATACAGAAACAAACTTATGTTCTGCTTAGAACTAAACTAAACATGACATTTACTATTGTTAGATTGAGGATACGGTTTCAGCTCTAAATTTTAGAAGCTTGTGCTACTTTTTAACATTTTTGCATAGATGTTTTCCTCACCTCCACAATTCTGTGCAACTACAAAAAATGTTTCCATATCCACCCCAACTTTGTAAAACAATCAGTGAAGTAATTGAGTGGAATCAAAGGAGCCTGGTAGAGGAACTGAGTCCAAACCGCAATGCAGTATCTTATTTTCATATATGTTCTGTACCCAATATACAACGTTATATATTATACAACTATCTTGAAAGCTCCAATGATATTTCAATCATGTAAGTCATAGAGATAGTAAATTAATTTAAAATAGTATTTGTCTATTCCCTTGATTTATTTTCTTTATGAAACCATTGATTGGCTTTATTCCTGGCCCCGGCCTGTCTCCCTCACTATGTTTCAATGATGGTAAAAGACAAGTACTAAATTGCTAGTGATTTCCTGTATTCTATTACTCAGGTTGTTGCTCGTAAGAGAAACCAATCATTTAGAATTTGCTAAATTTAATTATTTTTTTTTTTTTTTTAATGCTTAGTGCTAAGGGGTGGGAGGTAGAAGCTAAAACACCAGAAACCTGAGGAATGTAATCCTAATTTATTCTGTTCTCTAGGGAAATAGTTAAGGAAATCTAAGTAAAAATCTAAGGAAAAAAATATGAGACTAACACTATAGTCACTTAGCTATGTATCATATTTAGTAATACAGCATTGTTTGAGTATAATTTAGGTAATAAAAAACTATTTTTAGTCTGAAATCCAAGCTTCTACTTCTCTAATATGAGAAAGACACTGGACTTATGCTTTGCTTTTCCTCTAACAGGCCAAGATTTGATTTATCAATATAACTTTTTACTGCTAGCTGTACCTCTGGAACTTTAATTTTTAGTGTCAAAATCCTGAAATGTATCTAAAGAAGGTTTTAATGTGATTTTCTTATCTAAAGAAAAGAAAGAGTGATATTTAGTAATAAGAAGGGAATCTTTCTTGCAATGTAGTCTTGATCTTGTAATGCATTCTCTATGAGCAGATGTTTGTGCCATCACAGAGACACACCAATAGATAAGTGCTAAGGTTAGATTTTGTGTTGCTACTGATAAATGCAAAGGGGAATTAAGGCAGACTTGTATGTTATAAATTCACTTCTGTGTAGCAAATTTTGCTGTCTGACCTATTTTATTAAATCCTTTCTGATCTCTGTGTAATATCATTCATTGCCCTGTCTGTTAGTGCTGTAAGGACTGGCTACCAGCTATTGTGAAGACCAACACAGGTGGATTTAGGACCAGAAGCTGGAGGCAGACTGGATGAAGGTCTGGGCCTGTCCTGCTCAGCTGAAGCAGGTGAGGGTCCTAATGCCAGTAATTGGTGTGGGAGGGACTACTGAATGTAAGGTCTGGTGGCAGGTACTGGGGAGCTGGGGTGTTCATTGTTTTCCCATATCCTGGTGTGTGTGTATAGCTTGGTATCAAATGCTAGGTTGGACTGTCTGGTGATTAGAAGGTCCTAGGGTGGGGTAGGTATATCAGGTGGGCAGAGGGTTTGTGTTGTAACTCAAATGACCTGACTGTATGAGATTGCTACCAAACATCAAACTGGGCTAGCTGGCAAGTGGAGACCTGTGGAGGTCAGTATGCAGGCAGGGCTGTTGAATGGGAATAGTGCTCCTGATGATGTTCAGGGGATCTGAGAGTGTGCTTGAGGATCTAGGAAGTGTGGGCAGGTGTGCTTTTCTTGTGTTGAACTTCAATCCTGACCAGCTGGAAAGAAGAGGATTTAAATATGTTAGCTGTGTTTATGTGAGTCCTGATAGTGTTAAATGTGAATGCTGTTTAAAAGAAGGCCCAGTCTGCAGCAGTCTGTAGATGGTTATATTGCTGTCCTGTGTGTGCCTGATCACACACTGAGCAGCACTAATGTCTGAACTTGCAAATGGGAAAGCAGCAGCTGCATCCATTACCCTGGGATGGAAAAACAGATCCCTGCGTGTAGAGGCATGCTGAGCCACAGTGGCTGAAAAGGAGCAATCTCAGAGGCAGTAGCACTAAACATCCCATAAAGGATGTGTAAGCAACCCTTTTGCTCTTAGTTAACAATTAATAAAAAATAATAAATCTGTAAATGGCAATTTAATTTTTTCAGTATTTTAATACTTCTAAGAGAACACTTTTTCAAGGCTTCTGTACAGAAGAACTTACTCATTACATGTATTCAAGTTTATTTCTGGGGTTTCTGTATGGAGTCATATAAAGACAATTCAAATACAGATTAATAAAGACAATCCATTCAAAATTCAAGGGAGTCTTTGATGTGATTGAGAACTACTCAGTTTATGTATGTTACAATGAAATTTAACATCAGTAGTGACATTGTATCAAGTACACCAGTAGTACAAGCTGAAAGAAAAAGAGTAAATTTTTAAAGTACATGTGAAGAAATAGTAAAATATTGATGAAAACAGATTACTGAATTGTCCTGTTACAGCATCAAAGGTGTCAGTTTGAAAGAATCTCCATTTCTAATTGTTTTCAAGCAAAGCAGAGAGGAAGAATGATGGAGATTCAACACAAGTTGAAGTCAAAGTTTATTTTGGGGATTTGGGGCTGGCTTTCTGGGGGTTTTGTTCTTGTTTTTTGGTTTGTTTTTTTTAAAAATCAACCTTAAAAATGAAAATTTTAAGTTTCAGATATCTGGGCAGAAAAAACGTTTCTCAGTTCAAGCAATCATTTCAATTAGAAAAATTGTGGTGGTAGTGTCTTGTGAAACTCTGGGTACAATTTCCCTGATAGTCTAAAGGTCAAGACAAGTCAATGAGGCAAAACTAAGATCTCTTTCTGAAGCTATATTACATTTAAAGGCTGAGTGATGTCACACAGGTGTTGAAGTTCAGTACTGTTTCCTGTATCTCCTTTTGCTTTTGAATAATGGCAAAATTTTTATTTTCAATGGATTCAAGCTTAAGTACAGGAAGTTCCACCTCAACATGAGGAAGAACTTCTTTACTGTAAGGGTTACAGAGCACTGAAACAGACTTCTCAGAGAGGCTGTGGAGTCTCCTTCTCTGGATACTTTCAGGACCTGTCTGGATGCACGCATGCAGATGTTATCTGCTCTAATTTTGTCCTGCTCTGGCAGGAAGGTTGGACTTAATGATCTTTGGAGATCCTTTCCAATCCCTAAAATTCTGTGATTCTCAACACTTAACTCTCCTTCTAGGATGGGTTTTCCTTAACAATCTAACTTTTCTTGCCTTAGAAGTAATATCCATTTGGTGGCTTTGTAGCATACACCTAGGATTCCCTATTCTGGCTGCTGGTTCACTGAAGTGAAAATGCAGCAGATGGAAATGAGCTTATGCACTCAGGCCCAGGGGTAAGGGAGGCAACTGAGTTGGAGTAAGGACAAACTCTGACAAGGTGGAGCCAACCTCTGTTTTGCAGCTGTTACAGGAATGGGAGCTGTATCCTTGGTTCTGGAGTTGAAAGAGATAGGATCAGTGCTAGAATATCCAAGATGTCAAATATTTATACATAAAAGTCCTTCAGCAGTATTCCAACAGTGCATTAAAGAAAGGAGGTGTCTAAAAAATGCTAACAGCTGTTTAAAGAAAAAAAATTTTAAAAAAGGTTCTGTAGTAGTTTCTCAGCACTAGTTTTATGTTCTTTAGTGTATACTGAATACAATCCTTTTAAAACTATTGCTAATTGAAACAATTTATTCTTTCCATATCAATAATTTCTAACATTCCTAATTTCTGCTGCAGCACTATATGAGAGGTTGCAGACATTGTTTTCCAAACATGTATATTCCCTATCAGCATCTTTCTTTCATGATGCAGCTCAGGAATAAGATGGTTTGATTAAGCACAATGCAACAGCAGTTATGAGCAGAGTGGCTGCTGCCGATTAAGTGCCCTTGCACTTGACACCACTGAACAACAGGAAACAAGGCACTGGTGGCAGAAAAAAATAGATGCTTGTACTACAGTGTACTTGGTGGATACAAGACTAGAGTTTGAAACTAATATTTGAAACAGAAGAATGGGTCAAGACATACAAATTGTTTTTTAAAGTGACAAGCATGTTCTTTTTCAAAATTGACTAGCTTGTACCTATTCCTATATAAATGTTTTTATGCCCCCCAAAAAAGTTGATTTTTTGCTGCTATTCACATAGTTCTTTCACAGGTATTTTTTTAATGGGGAGTGGGAGGAAATGGAAGAAGGTCACCATTATTAAAAGCTGAAGGGAGCCTTCAGGCATTCACATGAATGTGCTTAAGTGCTTCATTGTGTGATCATAGAATGATTATGTATCATGTCTGAGATCACTCTTGATGATAAATTTTCTGAGAGCTTTGGTTTTGGCTTTTGTTTCATCTTGATGTCCAGAATAGAAAATGTCACTGCCAGTGAAAGTCTTGTATTAAGCTCATGCTTATTCATCTGTATAAATGCTATTTCAAATAATCATTCTGGTTCTTTTTGTAACCTAGTTACTTCTAAAAATTCAGTTTCCAGGACAGCAAGCTGATTACAGAAATGAATATACTGTATCTGTTGCTTTGTTTCAGACTGACTTGGACAACCATCATTTTGTACTCTTAATTATTTTCACTTACTATATAAGTAAGTTACCTTAATTTTGTATGGTGGTTCTTTATGCCTCAAAAACTGAACAGAATCATGTTTGTGTGAAAAAGTCTCAAAACATTTCAGACTGAAAAAGTACATAACCACTGATAGCAAGTCTCTTATCTGCCACCCACTGTCTGAGTCTAGTGAAGTGTTTGTTAGAATTTCAAAAACTGCTGTAGAAGCTGTAAAAAAAAAAAAAAGATGCATTATCTTGAACATAGGAACTAGCATTTTTTGCCTTGTTACCAGACAGCAACTCACTCTAGAGAAGCATGATTTTGGGTGTGAACATGCAGCAAGTGGAGGACAACAAGGGTATTAAGCCCAGCCACCATGGGTTCATGAATGGCAAGTCCTGTTTAACCAAACTGATCTCCTTCTGTGATCAGGTGACCTGCCTAATGGATGAGGGAAAAGTGGTGGGTGTGTCTTTCTGGACTTCAGTAGGGCATTTGACACTGTCTTCCACAGCATTCTGCTGGAGAAACTGGCGTCTCATAGCTTGGACAGGTGGACTCTTCACTGGGGAGAAACTGGATGGATGGCTTACCCCAGAGAGTTGTGGTAAAGGGAGCTAAATCCAGTTGGTGACTTGTCACAAGTGGTGTCCCTCAGGAATCAGTTTTAGGACCAGTCTTGTTTAATATCTTTATCAATGACCTGGATGAGGGGATTGAATACACCCTCAGTAAGTTTTCAGATGACACAGAATTAAGTGGGAGTGTCAAATTGCTTGAGAGTAGGAAGGCTCTGCAGAGGGATTTGGACATGCTGGATCCATGGGCTGAGGTCATTGGGCTGAGGTTTAACAAAGCCAAGTGCTGGGTCATGCTCTCAGGTCACAACAACCCCAGGCAACACTACAGTCTGGGGGAGGAGTGGCTGGAAAGCTGCCTGGTGGAAAAGGACCTGGGTGCAGATGGACACCCAGCTGAACATGAGCCAGCAGTGTGCTCAGGTGGCCAAGAAGGCCAATGGCATCCTGACCTGTATCAGAAATGTTGTGACCAGTAGGAATAGGGAGGTGATTATGCCCCTGTAGTCAGCACTCATGAGACTGCACCTTGAGTACTGTGTCCAGTTTTGGGCACCAGAGCACAATAAGGACTTTGAGGTGCTGTAGTGGGCCCAGAGAAGGACAACAAAGCTGGTGAGGAGTCTGGAAAGCATGGCTTATGAAGAGAGGCTGAGGGAACTGGGGGCGTTTATAGGAGACCTCATTGATCTCTACAAATACTTAAAAGGAGGTTGTAGCAAGACTGGTCTCTTCTACCAATTTACTAATGATAGAATGAGAGGAAATGACCTCAGGTTGCATCAGGGGAGGTTTAGATTAGATATTAGGAAGAAATTCTTTACTGAGAGAGTGGTTAGGCACTGGAACAGACTGCCCAGGGAGGTGGTGGAGTCACCATCCCTGGAGGTGTTTAAAAAACAAGTAAACATGGCACTTGAGACTATGGTCTAGTGAAAAGAGAGATGTTAGGATGAAGGTTGGACTTGATGATCCTAGAGGTTCTTTCCAACCATGATGATTCTGTGATTCTAAGCAAACTCCTGCTGAACTGCTATTGGGTTGATATTCATATATACTTCATGGCTTCATTTGTGAAGCAATATGGAAAACTTTGGTTTAAAAACAAAGGGATGACATCTCAGCAATACATTGGCAAAAGGCTCACTAACATTGACAAAGAATATTGCTAGCTAGAAACACCTGCCTGTATAAGGTGTTTATAAAAACAACAACAAAAAAGATTATTTTATGTCAGTCAAATACAAAGTCTACGTGCATGTTTCAATGAGAAGCCTGCATTTTGTTGCCTAAGCATGAGCTTGGGCTATGTCATGTCAATACAGACTCATCTAATGAAGACTTAACAACACAGAATAGTTTTCTCCTTGTTCAGTTTTCAAGGTTCACATTTATACTTCCAATGCATTAAATCCAAGTCTTTGGTGGAGGTGAGCTTGGCTTGTTAAGCTATGACAACCATTCTGCTTCTGAAATATCCCAGCTTTATTAGATATATCCAAAACATGCATCAGCAAGAAGGTGTTCTCAGTCATCTCTCTTCTTAGGATACTTGAATGCTGGTTATAGGGCATTTATTCTCAGCAATGAAAATTTCTAGTGCTTTATGCTTATTATACTAGCTCAGTTTGGACATAGACTTGAAGAGTTTCAACCCAGAGCAACTTAAATTTATATAACCTGTCCCTCTGCCTCTATGCATTAATACCTTTCTCTATGTCATTCTGATCAATATTTATCAAGCCTTTTATTAAAGACCTTTAAATAGACAGATTGCATGACTTCTCCAGGCAATCTATTCTAATGCTTCACCCTCTTTACTCAGAAGTTTTTCTTATTTTATCTTGAATCTTTTATGTGGTAATGTAAGCTTGTTACTTGTCCTATCCATTACAGGTAAGGAAAACAGATCAGCCCCTCCTTTGCAGAAAGCATTTATTTATTTAAACCATGTTTATACTGTTTCTTCTCTCTTCAAGGTAACCCTGATTAATGCAATATTTTCAATCAGGTAAACTTCTGTACACCTCTGATTGTTCACTAGTTTCTCTAGGTAGTGCACATTCTTATTGAAGTTCAGTGCTCAAATGTGGATCAGAGATTCTAGCTGAGTGTGATATTCTTGGTTTTATGGCCCTTTTCCCCATAATTTTAATAATTGAGTACAATTCTTAAATATACTTGAGGGAGCTAGTGGAGGAATGTATTCAGCTGCCCTAGTCTTTCCTATTCCATTCCCATTCTGTTAATTGGAATAGACAGTTTACCACAACTCCATTCATGCAACAAGCCTAGTAAGGTGTCTGTGTTTCCTCAAGGTCAGCCTTTGATGCCAATGATTCAAGAGCCAATGGGAAGAGTCTTACGCAAGGGCTTTTAAGTTACGGAGCAAATCCTTGCTTTGCCATTTCCTAAATTGTGCCTACATGTTTATGATAGCTCTGTGTTTGTGTCCTTAATAATCTGTCTTCTATTTCCCATGTGCTTACTTGTTATGTTACAGGTCAGTGCAGAAGTCCTTATTAGCCATATTGTTCTTTTGTTACGTTTCTCACCCTTCTTCCATAAAGAGATGATTTGCTTGAAATATCTACTTGAAAACAGAAATGTTTATGCTGCTGCTTCTTGGTTTTTGTTTTGTTTTGTTTTTCTGTGGATTATTAACACTTCTATTTACTTACAGATTTCATTAAAATTACTTCTTACCATGACATTTCGCTCAGCCATTTCATCCATGTTGTTCAGAGTAATATCTAAAAGTCATATCTGACTTCTAGACCAAGAAACATTCACAGAGCCCTCCAAGAACATGGTGGACATCTTACCTTCCAAGTTAATAATCTGATCCAAAGCTAGTCACCTAGGCTGGCTGCTTCTGTAATTAATGAAGACTAATGGGCCTCTACAAACCAGAGTAAGTTTAAGGTAAGGAACAAAGCACTCCCTGAAAGAAGCCTTTCCATGACATTATCTATAGATAGAGTTTAGAAGACTGGATTAGATTTTGATGAATAACTTCTTAGGTTACTAAAGTTCAGTGAGCTGAATTATGCTCTTTACATTTTTTGTATAATCCTTTTTTTTTGAGTGGATGTTTGGGTAACTGAAATTGTTCATTACTACTAAACCTTTAATTCTGAATAATACTGCCATTGTTTCTTATTAAGTCCAATCTTGATGCTCATGGCTTACCCTGAGCTCTGAGCATGATGGTATCTGGTGTTGCAGTGCAAGGCAGTGCGTGCCCTGATCTTTTAATAAATTTATTTTTTAATTGATAAATGTATTGGCAAATTATTAACTCAGAATTTACTTTCACTTTACTAAACACGACAATATAAATTAAATGAACTGCCACCACGACTGCTGATGTTCAAGCCAAAAGAATGAGTCATAGATGTTTCAGGGAACAATTTTTTAACTTGCCTTCTAAGTGGACAAACCAGACATGTTATTAGTAAACTGAAAATTATAGAAGCCTTGGTTTTTTTCCTACAAGAATTGTGGAATTTCAGAGCCATTTTTTCCAAGCCTGAAAATACCAAGGTAATTTGCTGTAGTGGTTCTTATTTGGGCTGCTGATAGTAAAATAAAAATATTTTATATCCTAAACAAATTGGAAATTATAATTTCTACCATCGACTGCTTCACAGTCCAAGCTGTTTGTCAAATATGCTGTCACAATAGCTTCTTTGGGTAATAATTTGAAAAATCAATAGTCTTCTCCCTTTTTTTATGAAACCTGGCAACTTTTCCATCGATTGCTTTTCTTCTTCCAGAACTGCACCTGCTGCCTTTGCAGTTCCTGATTAATTTTCTAGCATCTCAGCTCATTTGTATAGTTCAATAGAACATGGTGACATGGGTTTCTGAAAATATGCCATCTCTTTTGCTCCGTCTTGGATATATGTGCCATGCTTTATATATGTAATACTGTGTGGTTGAGCCAACAAAAAAATGGATACATAAAGGTACAACTTTTTCTGGCTTATGACTTTAGGATATTATGGTGCAATAGAAGAGAAACAAGTCATGTTCAGTATAATTACTAGCTAAACATCTTTTAGATG
>JANHGL010023429.1:0-40908 GCA_024611195.1 Ceyx melanurus | reverse complement strand
ACTTTAGGATATTATGGTGCAATAGAAGAGAAACAAGTCATGTTCAGTATAATTACTAGCTAAACATCTTTTAGATGGTATTTTGCAACAGACTCTAACTAAGGGGTCCAGGAGGAGAATCTCTTCTATTTACCTCTTGTGTAGTATTTATGGTAATTAACAGTGAATATCGTGGAGTGTAGTAACTATTGTTAGAGCTAACAATAAAGAGAATGCTTGCCATGGCCATCACAAAAGGTTTGAAGTAATGAGAAGTTTAAAGCTCATTGGGTATTTCCAAGTGGAATGAAATTTTGTGTTATCAAGTGTAAGTTCATTTATTTCCAGAAAAGTTTAGTAAATGAAGGATGGATATTAGGAACATTCACAGACATGACATTTTGCAGATGTCTGAAACAATTTGTGTATAAGTGTCCTGCATAGCTTTAAAGTACAGTTTATATCTGTGGCTAAGTGGACTCTAGCAATTAGCCATTAAATAGCAGTGATAATTTATAATGTTTGGCTAGCAGTGTTTTAATTATTGTGCAAAAATCCATCACCATTCATAATTCTCTAGCATTGTTTCTTCTTACTGTTAGTTCCTGGAAATGAACCTTCTTAGATTCTTTCAGTGCCAGGGATATGCTGAATCTGTATTCATAACATCTCCCCTTCTGTCCCAAACTGAAAATCTTACTGTCAGTTTCCTCTGTACTAATATTTAAACTTCAGCTTTTTTTAGTTACTTTTCTTTTTGCTTTTGCCTTTTGAGTGGCAATTAGATTTTCCTTCTGTCCATTTATGTAGGGTATGGCATGAACCAAGCTCAGGATGGCCTTCTGAAGTGCATGTTTAGCTGGTAGCAATATCCAGGAGCTGGAGGGGGCTGACCTTAGGCATACAAACAGTATTACTTTGAGTGCTGTTTCAATTCCAGCTCACTGCAGATTCACCTTTTTGCTCCATGTATACCGAGGCTACTGCATAACTCTTAGTTGGCCTTTCCAAGGTAAATATTCTGTTCATTTCCTATTCATCACTTTAGCAGGTGGGCATCAAGCACTACTAGTAGCGTGACAGCTCTGATTGTCTCTCTGAGAGAATGGAAAGCATAACACACCTTTATTGTATGTCCTGATTGATTGCAGTAAACAGGTTTTTACAATCTAAGAATTAATGGTGTTAAAGATCAATTAATAAGAAGGTGTAAATATAAAACCAAATTAACTGCAGACATCTGTATATCAGTTTAATTTGCTGAGGTGAGCCTTAAGTTAGGAAGGGTAGACTATATATTTTGTCTACTTACATTTTCTTCTGACAGAACCCACAGAAAACCTGAATGTCTCCCTACCTTCAAATGTTGCATATTCTCATGAAATGTGCAAGCAGACTGAGAGAGATCACAAACATCTCTATTGTGTTTTCATGGCCTAGAAGTCCCAATGCAGGCTGTGTTAAACAGGAATGTTTCCCTAAATCTATTGGCATTTCCAGTTCTTTCTAATCAAAGGAAACACTTTAAACATATTTTCTTTTCACTTTTCTAAGGATGGAAAAAAATACGCATTCAGTTTTTTTAAACTCACTGATGTTATTTTCTTCTATTAGGAGAGGAGTTTGGTCTTTTAAGAGCTGACAAGTGGCTATTGACAGGTGCAGCTTTAAACACTTGCAGAAAAGCAGGTCTCTGGCTAAAGCAGATCTTTAACAATTCTTGTCTATTTCTTCAGGGAGACATAGCTGTTCAAAAGATGCTGAACTGTAATGTTACTTAGCTGGATGATGCAGCTGTATATGTTTGTACTTAGTTCAAGTGGTTCAGTAATGCATCTGTGAGGCCAGTCCGTGTCTGATTCAGATTAACTTCAACATACCCACACCCTAGATTTTTGGGATATCATAACTGTTGATATTCTATTGGGTTCAGATAGGGAATGAAGAAAAAGTGGAATGTTTTTTGCCTCAGTCTTTAATAACCCTGATAAACCTTGATCTACCTGGTCTCCTGAGTTAGAGGACCACATGTTTGGGACCAGTGGCTTTCCATTTTTGAATGCTGAAATTTTAAGGGACCAGCTGAATCAGCTGAACATTCACAGGTCAAGGGAGTCTGGTGGGATTCATTCCACAGTGACCTCTCTTAATCATCTACAAAATGTCTTGGGACTCTGAGGAGGTCTCCACTGACTGGAAGGTGGCCACAGTTATTCCAGTTTTTAAAAAAGGTGTGAGGGAAGATCCAGGGAACTACTGACCTCTTAGTCTAAGTTCAGTTCCTGGAAAAATTATGGAGAAGATAATACTGGGTACTTGTAAAGGGCTCAAAGGGTTGTAGTGAATGGGGCTACACCTGGCTGGTGACTGATCACCAGTGGTGTTCCTCAGGGTTCAGTTCTAGGGCCAGTCCTATTCAATATAATTATCAATGATCTGGATAAAGGATTTGAATGCACCATTAACAAGTTTGCTGATACCAAACTGGGAGGTGCTGCTGACTCTCTGGAGGGAAAAGATACCTTGCAGAGGCATCTAGATAGATTGCAGAATTTTGCTATGGGCTGAAATTTAACAAGTCACAATGCCAGATCCTGCATCTAGGGTGGAGAAACACCAGACCCAAGTATAAACTCAGAGAGCACCCCTGCAGGATCTTGGGATGCTGGGTGACAGCAGGCTCAATAGGAGTAAGTAGTGAGCCCTGGCATCCAGGAGGGCAAACTGCATCCCAGGGTGCATCAAACACATCATACAGCCTCAAGAGAGGTGATTGTCCCACTGTATGCAGTGTTGGTGTGGCCTCACCTTGACTACTGTGTGCAGTTCTGGGCACCTCAATTTAAGGAAGATGTGAAGGGCCCTTGAATATTCCCAGAGGAAGGCAACAAAAGCTGGTGAAAAGGCTGGAAGAAATATCCTGTGAGGGCCAGCTAAGGACTTTGTGCTTGTCCAGCTTGGAGAAAAGGGGGCTGAGTTGTAACCTCATTGCTGCCTACAGCTTCCTGAGGAGAGGAAGCAAAAAGGGTGATGCTGATCTCTTCTTCCTGTTACCCAGTGTAGGATGCATGGGAATAGTTTAAAACTGTGCCAGGGAAGGCTTAGTCTGGACGTTAGGAAGCATTTATTTACTGGGAAGGTAGTCAAATGCTTGAACAGGCTAGAGAGGTGGTCAATGCCCCAAGCCCATCATTGTTTTAGAGGCATTTGAACAGTGCCCTTAATAACATGTCTTAATTTCTGGTCAGCCCTGAACTGGTTGAGTAACTGGACTAGATCATCATTGTAGATCTCTTCCAACTAAAATAGTCTATTCAATTCTATTATTGTAATATTTACAGAAGTATTAAGATGGATGTAGGCAGTTTAAAAAAACATAAACTTCTAGATAGTTTTCAAGGTGTTTTTTTTTGTATTTCTGAAAACTCTTCCTAGACAACTATCTGTATTCCTGTACTTACAAAACACTTCTACAAAGTGGTCCGTGGGGAATACCATGAGCATCTTCAGCAAATTCTACTGTGTAATTTAATGTTAGCTCTACCCTGTTCTGCAATCACAGCTGTAATTATCTACGCATTCAGTCTAAGCTTTTGAATATAGACATTTGAATTAATTTGGGTCTGGAAAAAAAGTTACAGACAACTATATTTTACATACAGATGTATTTTGAAATTCAACTAAGATTGTCATAAACAGTGTTCTGTACTTTGAAAGCAGAACCTGGATTCATAATTGTAGGAACAAGTAATAATGCAAATTCAAAAGCTTATGTTTCTAGGTTTGTTTGCAAAAGCACATAGGTGGGTATGTGCATAAAATATGTAAGTTAGTGTTTTCAAATTGTGGTTACAGGACTGAATCCAACTTCATTACTAGCGTATGCTATGCTTGGGAAGGAAAGACTTTTTAAAACATGCTGTGATAAGAATCCGTATAATATCTTTAGTCATCCCATTTCTCTAACATTATTGGTCTGTCTATGCAGGGTCACCAGTTTGATTGTGGTGGGAACAGCTTCTTGCAGTGAGAGACTGATTCTCTCTCCAGAGACCTTAATATGCCTGTGGACAAAGCGTAGAAAACTGAAAAGGGGTACAGCCTTTTCAAACAATTCTTGGCTGGATTCACCAGTAAAAGATGATCCTTATTTTACCCAGGATGTGTTAATAAGTCAGTCTAAAAAGTGAAAAATATGACAGCATCTGTCTGAGTGCTCAGAAAACCTATCTCAAAGTGAAATTTTCTTATTAGTGGGAGTTTTCTGAGGACCAATGGCAATGTTGCCTTATAACCAGTTACCTTCTACTGACAGATAGAAGTAACTAAAGTGAGTGAATACCCTAGAAAAGTTGATTCTCAATCAGATGTTGTGGTAGAAAGATTTAGATGTGAATGTTGATCTTCTGTGAAAGGCTAGCACTGATGAGGAATCCTACAGCATTTCTGCATCATACACTCTGTGCAAATAATCATCTGGAAAAAGCATAGGGCTGCTGACAAGAGGCAAAGCACCACTTCCATTTCTTGGGTTATTGTGTCCAAAAGACACAAACAATAATCCTTTGTGTGAAAGGATTTGGGAAGGGTAGGGATAAATCTGAAAGACCCCAGTTGGAGAAGCTGATTTCTGAAGATACTTGTTTTTTCAAGATATATACATCTATTCATAACCTGAGTGACACTGATTTTGTTTATCTGTAGATGTTTCTGTGTAAAAATATAAGTACCTGACTGAAGATCTGTATAGGAATAAAATAATATAAAGTTTTTTCATATAATGAATACCTTTTTTTTTTTAATTGATTCGGAGGCATCTACCAGTTCAGAGCTGTTCCTTACTGTCATTAATTACACTTCACTAATCTCAGTATCAAAGCAGAGATGGAGGTTTCAACCTGCATTCAAGATAAATTACTATTTTGAAGACAGTAAACAAGCCATATGGAACATAATTTCCTTTTCCATGTAGATAAGGATAGTAATTTAAAGCTAAGGGTTATGCTGATGAAATAAAGTACTGAGTTGCTGGGAGTTAGATGGCAGTATTAGCTTACAGTACACTTCTGATATTTTGTTCTTTTATTCAGGTTTTTGTAACACTCTTGTCACTTTCTGGTTTTTTGAGCATCTCTTAGTGTTGTGTTAAGCAACATGACTAATCTGTCATGCAGTTCCCTCATTCCTTCCCCACAGGAGAAATGTGTGCAGTGGTGTGACTTGTTTTGGTCATGTTTTTCTCCCTACCTTCCTACCTCTTTTTGACTTGCAGTCTTAATTTTACCCTTTGTAAGAACTTCTGGAAGTGATCTGAGTCATGCTGCTACTCTACAGAGACTTTGAGCCACATTTGGAGATGAGTAATGCAGACTGGAAGACCAGAGGGATTCTGAATTGTGCAACTTGTAGTTTCCTCTGCCATCTCAATACATCAGCTACACTCAGTAAAATCTCTGCAGATTGTTTTAAACACAGCATCTATTCTTAGGTTTGTTTGTCAGCATGCAAGATACACTCTCTAGGTCATTCTCTCTTATTGGTAGAATTCCAGTACTGAAGGCTCAAAAAAGAGAAGAAAGACCTAAATTATCTTCTAGTTACTCCTCATGCAAAGTTAGTCCTGATTTAATTTTCTGGTTTAGCACTTTCACTATGAGAGTAGGTATAAAGGTGACTGGCTTATCTCTATGCCTTTTGAGTATCATAGAATCACAGAATGGTAGGGGCTGGAAAGAACCTTTGGAGTCCAGCCTCCCTGCCAGAGCAGGAACATGCAGAGTAGGCCACACAGGAACAGTCCAGATGGTACTGAAAGACTCTAGAGAAGGAGACTTCAAAACCTCTCTGGACAATCTGTTCCAAGACTCCATCACCCTCACAGTAAAGAAGTTTTTTCTCATGTTGAGGTGGAACTTTCTGTGTTCCAGTTTGTGCCTGTTGCTCCTTGTCCTATTACTGGGTATCACTGAATAGAATCTGGCCCTTTCTACTTGACACTCACCCTTCAGATCTATGTAAACATTAATTAGATCCTCTCTCAGTCTTCTCCAGGCTAAACATTCCAGGTTTTAATCATATCATTCACAGCCACACTCAGCAGTTGTTTGGTTTTTGTGGTTTTTTTTTTTTTTTGCTTGGTTTTGTTTTCCAGAAGAATGACCAGGATTTTTAACATTCTAGCACTAGAATGTTAGAACCTGGGCCAAGTATTTGGCATTGCCGAGAGCCTTTATCCTTGCTTTTTAGCACTTATGGGGCATTGGTAGTAAATGTTTCTTTTATTTAGAAGGGCTTCAAATAGAGGAAGAAAACACTGAAGAAAGAGAGAGTTCTAGAGAGACCTTCAAAATGCATCTGTTCTGCTTGGGCCAAGTTTTGCTGCCTTTTTAGTACCAACTTGTATGCGTAGGATTGTTTGTTTGCTTTGTGTTTGTGGGGGTTTTATTTTATTTTCCAAAGGAGGTGAGAAGCTATATTTATCTATTTATCTTAATAAAATTATATCATCCAGGTATTGAGTTCTAATATCAGACATAAAAGTATCTTGGTGCAGGATCTCATTTTTGTAGGACATGGCAACACTCATGCATTTGCAAAACATGCAGTTGAGAAGAAAACCATGTGAGTCTAGGTATTTTCAAACCTGAGACATTATGTTATTCAGTCCACAGAAATGCTGGTGGGGGTGTATATGCACATTTGGATTACAAAATCTTCATTGATTAGATCATTGTGACTTAAGTTATTTTCTCTCCCTAGAAAACACTCCATTAATGTCTTCATTTTAGCTAATCAACATAATTTACTTGTTCATTGAAAGACAGGATGTATCCATAGGTTGACAGAGCTATTCTATGCTTACTAATTAAAGCAAAATGGCCTTGAACCAGCTAGTTCTAATATCAGGTTGCTGATCTGAGCCTTGTACTGTTATTTTCAGTGATACAAAATGCAAGTGAGGAGAAAGGGAGAAAAGAAACCCCAATACTTTAGAAGTGCATTACGCATTTCAGACTTTTGAAATTTCAGGAGTACAGAAAAAAGTATTGATGCTTACTGAACCTAATAGGAGCTCTTCCGTGGCCTTCATCTGGCAGTGAATCAGGGCTACCACTATTATGACTGTGTGATGACTTTGAAACGAGATTAGAAAAAGCATCAACCATCTGCTTTTTGGGAATACACAAAGGTTTAAGCTGGCTCTGAATGATATGCTGTGAAAATATGACATGATCCACTGTGTTGAGAAGGGAAAAAAAAAAGTTGGAAAGGTGATGGTGTCTACAGCCTTTACAGGCAGAAGAAAGCAGAGTGTGAGGGAGAGACAGGGGAAAATGTAGCATTCCATCAAAACTGAGTCATTACCTGGCATAGAGAATGGTGGGGAAAATATTTACTTTTGAATACTGCTTGGTTTTGCCTACGATATTATTTTTGGCCTTTATTTATAAAAAAAGCAAAGCTCGTGTTAAGCAACTGTAACTCAGATGCCTCTGGCAGAAATTATAAAGGCTAGTGACATTCAGAAACCCCTTGGTTTATGCTATATTAATGCTGTAAAATTATCTTAGTCAATTGCATGGATAGAAGAAAATAAACATGATGAAAATAGTGAGTCACAGTCAGAAATTTCAACTGTTGAATTCATTCAGTAGCAAGTTCCAATAATGCTTTCTATAGCCATCTAGATTTTTACAATTTGTTTAACTATAACTGTCATTGATCAGTATCCTAGTAGGGATGATAATATTATAAATGGTGGTCTTTTTCTGTGAGGAATATATTTTTATTTATGCCACTCAAGAACTCGTCGTTTATTTGTCAACAAGGTATTTTTAATAAAAGTGAAGAAATAAAAAAAAATTTAATAGCAATTTATATGTATGATAACTATAATAAGTAATGTGTCATTCTACCTTGAAAAAAACCCATATATTCATTGTAAGGTACTTGTGAAACAGTACATGAAAAATTCCAGTGATCTGAATTCCCCTCTAAATCTTCAGTGAACTTGTACAGCCTCTTCTGTCCCTTGTCAATTGTTTGGCCAACCCACGTTTTATAGTTGGTACACCTTGTCTTTGGTACACCTTGAAGCACCTGAGTTTGCTACTAATGCCTGATACTAATTCACTGATTTGGCAAAAATGAATAGATTCCTGGGATCATGTCATAGGTACAATATCTGGCCTTTTATCTATCTATCTATCTATCTATCTATCTATCTATCTATCTATCTATCTCCCACAGATGTAAGAAACTCAAAGTGCTGTTAGTGTTCATAGTCATTATTTTCTGAAGTAACTAAGGTATATGTAGAATAGATGTGAGCTCATTTGAGGACAAAACCAAAAAACTCCATACCTTTAAAGGAGTGCAGAATAAAGAAATCATTTATCACTGCTTTTGATGTTGCTTTTCAAGTGACTACAGAAGCAATTACCTGGTAGCTGTGGAAAAACACTTTCCACGCTAAGCCATGGCACGTGCTAGGGAACTGATAAGAGTTAAACTCTGCTGTGGCAGAAGCAGCAGAGGTGAAAATGGCTTTGAATGCAGCATTGCCACAGGTGGGAGGCTATGAATCCCTGAAGGGTTAGAGATGAATCATGGGGTACAAAAACTGGTTAGCTTCTTCTCCTATGACTCAATTTATGCAATCAAGTGCATGGAGGGGGATCATTTTACAGAAACACTCTTAACAATTCTCAGTTTATTTTGCTCACCTGGAGATTGTGGCTCATTAAAAAAACGAAGAGTGATATTTTGGTTTTGTTTCTTATTTTTAAATAGAAACATAGATTCCCTTATCTATGGGTGAATGATGAACAGAATGTTAGAAACTATGAAATTGTTTGCAGAAGGAAACTCACACATGAATGTTTCTAACGTGTTTTTAAGCTCTGTACTGGTTTGGACAGATATTATCTTAAATTTAGCAATTTGAGACCAGAAGGCTTATAAGGAGACAAGAATTTTATTAAATTCTTGTATACAATATATATATGTATAGAATGTAAACAGCAGAACAGAACAGAAAAACAGTCCAAATTATTGGTCTCCCTTCCCTTCGATGACCAGCAGGGGAGTGCTGGGAAACTTTTGGGAGAAAGGGGGGACAGTGGCAGGCAAACTCACAATGGCGGCTCTGGTCGCGAAAGAAGGCAGTGGTGACTGGCACCCTGGCCCCCTCCACAGGGCTCAGAAGAACGGGGTTTAGGGAAAAATGTCACATGAACCCAACACGACTGTCAGGGGTTGCTCCTGAGAATTGCAGCAGTGAGCAGGTCAGAGAATTCAGGCCGAGGAGACAAAACAGTTTCAGACCCTGGTGCCAATTTTCCTTCAGAGCCACACCGACAGGAAACCCACCAGCAAAACCCCACCCCTCTTCCTTCTTCCTGTCCACGTGGTGTTCCTTCCCCCCCTTAACACTGTTTCCCATCCCTTTTGCCACAGACAGGGAAAGGAAAAACAAAGGTTTTTAAGAAAACTTGCTACCCCTTGACAGCTTCATATCATCATAATATGACTTTGAGGGTGTGTGAGATACATAGTTAGGAGTGACATCTTCTGTACTTATGTTTCATATTTAGGACATGTTGATGCTTTAAATAGGCAGCTACAACAAATAGGTGCTGCCAGATCTGATACCTATGTTTCAGTTTGGCAGGGTGCAGGCAGGGAAGGAGAGAACTATCTGATGTGTTGGGAGGAGGGGGAATCACATAGGAGAAATGATCCTTTCTGATCTTTCATTTGCTTTCCCCAACCCCTACTGCTCTGGTTGTGAATACAGCATGGTCTTTTTTGCAGTGTTTTGTTTTCCTTATTCCTCTTATCCCTTGGAGGTAGTGATCCAGGCCTTTTCTTACTATAAGATCTAGGCAAAAAAGCTGCTGTTTTCCTTAAGGTTTAGTTCTCCCAAGTAAGCAATCTTAATGGTATTTCTTTCCATTTAGTACTTCCTTACCAGTTCTTCCTTTCCTTCTCCTCAGAACGAGCTATTTCTGCCTTTGTAGTTGTTCTCCAAACCTTTGGCACCTCTCCTTTAATCCTCTTTCTGGTTTGTTTGTTGTTTTGTGTTTTTTTTTGTTGTTGTTTTTTTTTTGGTTTTTTTTTTAAGAAAACCTGGCACCCTGACAGCAAACCTCCCTGACCTCACACTTTTGGCTCAAGCCTAAAACATTTGTGGGGTTTTACAGACCCTTAGGTTATTTAGTGCTGCAGCTGTGACAATGACTTTGAGTGCAGCAGGGGAGCAACAACAATTTTGATAGTGTTTAGGCAGGTTGTGAAGAAAACCACTGGATTTGCTGGTGTCTGAAGCTGGTTGAAATTGGGGAATGTGTTATTATTGTGGGGTGCTTTTGTACATCACAGATTAAATGTATGCACACTCCATAATAGCCAGAACAGAAATATCAGTTTTGTCAGCCTACAGTAAGCTGTAGGTTGGTAACTTGGGCAGTATGTGCTTTTTCTGGACACTGACAGAACACTGAAAGATGAGAATCTTTGAACCTTTCCTCACTGTGGAACTACTCTCTTAGGTTTCTTCTCCTTCATTTTTCTTCCCAATTTGTGGGAATAGGAGGAAAGCACACAAGTCTCTAGAAAAGACCAGTACCAGTTTTTGCTTTGGTGCAGAGTAGTAGAGTGATGCAAAAGTTTGCATGTTGTTTTGGGAAGTAAAAGCCCAAAGTTTTAATTTTCAGAGCTTCTTCTGTGAGTATAACTTTGTAGACAGGATAACCACCAGTGTTTGAAGTATCTCACAAGAAGAGGTGAAACATCAGTTGAACTCCATCTCAGAGGTTCCTGAGAAATAAAAAGGAAATGGAGCAACCCCTTCCGCTTGCACCACTCTGTCTCAGGGTAAGAATAGCTCCATGTCAGCAACTTTGAAGATTGCAGCCAAAACCACACAACCAATGTGAAACGTAACCTTCCTTTTTCACATTTGTGGATCAATGAAAGAACTGCCTTTGGACTCAACCAATCTAAAGGTAATATTAAAAAGGGTTGAGATAGACTAAATACTCCATCCAGACCACCTATTCTCCTAATTGATTAGCCCAGTTATTTGTTATCTTTCTTATGCCTGCATGTCGCTGGCGTTAAATGACAATTGCAAGATTGTCAGCAGACAATTTTTAAGAGGAGGATGTTAGCACCTTCTTGTGTGAAATAAGCCAGAATTTTTAATTTTTGTATGTAGCTTTCCTGCTTTCCTGTCTCTTAAGTTCCCATGAGAACACAGTTGGCACCTTATTTAAACATAACATGGATAGCACAGCAGTTATGTGCTCACAGATATTTACCTGCCATAAACTGATGAATATTTAGATTCCACAGTGTGTTCTGGGGAGATAGTGCTCTTTCGTGGTGTTGTTTCTAGAACATCTGTGCTTGTCCTGACAACCTGGAGAACTGCTTGTCTTCTTAGTGCAGGCAAGCTCTATTTGTATTACATCTGTGTTTAGTACTGTTGCTAGAAAACCAGGAAACAAAGGGATTGCCTAGAAATACACTCAGATGTGCAGGTGTAGCAATGAAGTCAAGAGGCCATCTTAAACTGGAAATATTCTTTAATCAAGGGAGCCCCTTTTATGACCAAAACAGGCTCCAGGTAGTGCAGTGGATGTCAGAAGTACTTGGCCTCATTTAAGACATTGACCACATGCACAGACAAAGAGTGATGACAATTTCTTTCAGATTTCAATATCTTTAGATGTATATCCCTTTGGGATTTTTATTTAAGGGATGATATGAATGCCTAAGAAGTTCCCATGATAAGTAGATAGTCTCTTCTTTGGTTTCTGACCCATGATGCTAGAAAATCGGAGACAAATTTCGAGTTGTGGTGGCAGAAATTAATGAGACTTTTGAAAGGAGAAAAAAATTTCTTACTGCAGGTCCATTGAATACTAAGGAAAGGAATATTGTAACCTCAATGTGGAAACTGAGTCAGAGGCTCTCTACATTTTTTTTTGTGTAGATCTTCTCTCAGACTTTTTGAAGAATGACAAAACCATGCTAGGATCTAATCTTTTGTCACATGCCTGTATGTTCACATGTTCCTTGATAGGAAATTTAATTACAGTGATTAGGAGTTGAAGGAATAGTGTGTTTCAGATAAACATCTCAATAATTTAGATTGCTTTGAGTGTTTTTGGGGCATCTGGACTAAAAAATTGCACTAGTAAAAAGCACGGCACCACAAAAAAAAAAGTAGGATTGAGGAGTGAAAGTGTGCTGGAAACACCTTAGACTAATGGATGTGGGGAGTACAAGATGTAATATGCCCACAGCAGCTCGATGAGCCCTCAAGAATGGCGGCCAGAATAGGGTTTTAATATCATTAGGCCAGCCTCAAGGAGATTTGGATTTTGTGAGGATCGGTGGACACAATTGGACACAATACTGTGTAACTTACAGCAAGCTTTTGCTGGTTTTGAGACTGGAAGAGCTGTTACATAGAGCATTACAAATGAAAATTAGGTAGGCTTTAAAAAAAATATTCTGTTACTATCTTTTCAGCTAGAATAAGTATGTATGTGAGCTTTAATTTCCTGTTTAGTTCACTCCAGGCATTCAAACTGTGCTCTACATCCCATGCTTTTCCTTTAATCTCTAGTTATTTGAACTCCTTTTCATTTTTTGGAGGTAGCTATACATGTACTTCAGGATCAGGTACATCCATGTAGCTCCCTAAAGGGAATTTTTGGCGACAGGAGGAAAATGTTTCATTAAGGATACTTAGTTACTTTCTCTGGACCAACTATGGGAATGGTTTTGCAACTTAAAATGTAGGTATTTCAAGAAACTGATCTCTGCCCCCCATCATCATAGCTTAGTAACAGCACTTATATAGAAGTTTCATAAACTCTGATTCCTGCATGTGTATATGGGGCTTCTGGTACTTGGTTGATAGCCCCTTAAGCAGACCCTGTGACATAAGATGATCTCTAAAGCCTGTTTTACTCACAGCTCTAGATTGTGCTTGGAGTTGACAATTAGAATTGGCATCTCCATGTGTATAATACAGCATTAAATTATACATGATTTAATCTAGACATATAGAGTAATGTCTGTATGTTTGGATGTTGATAGTTCTCTTGAGTGAAACATTGGGTGTACACACCATAGCTGTAGGACAGATATCAACACAAGCATGTTAGAGCCCTGGGAAGGAGTTCTGCAGCTCATGAAGAGGTGTGCTGTGTTCTGCTTGTTCATGTTTACTCACCCACTTGAACTTCTTTCTTAGCATTGGTGGCTTTGACCCTTCATCTCACTTGTCCTGGATATGAGTATAGGTCAGTTTTATGAGTAATAATGCCTCTTGGAAACACTCTGATAAAGCATAGTGAGCTTGTGGGGATGTGGTCCCTTTTCAGGTATCTCAGGTACAGAGTCCTGTGAGAAGACAGACTGAGATGACAGGGGGAGGTTTTATTCCTTGCCTTCCCTACAGGAACTCTTTCTAGCAAGCTGCTCTGTGGTACTTCAGATCAGAGTTTACCTGTCTGTAGAAGGCTATACTTTTAAAGTCATAATTGACAATGCTACTCTAACATATTCTTGCCTAGCTTTGCTGGCCCAACTGGTTGCATGTCTGGTTGCATTATGAATGACACTGGGAAACAAAAATTGCATTAGAAATGGAGCGAGACAAGGAGTCTGCATGTTTCTATATGTACAATCTGACTTCTTTATTTGATACAGGCTGAGACAATAAAAGGTGGCAGAGGGTGCATGGCACTGAAGAGGAACAAGGTTGAACTATTATTGTTGTAACTGAAAACAATGTACTCAGTTGTGGCCTGAGTAAAGAGAATAATGAGCAGTTTGAAAAAAAGTCCTCAGAAAATAGAATTTAGAACAAGTATAGAGGTGTAATGAATATCCTTCACAGGAGTATTTTCAGCTATTTTTTATTATTATTTTTGAAGTTTTCATTCAATGCAGGCAACTGTATGTGGTTACCCTATTCAGTTGTGTTGCAAGTATGTTAAGTATAGATGAATCAAGAGACAAGTTTGGTCTGTAGGAAATTTTCTGTAACATCTCCTCACTAAGGCACTAGCAAAATATTATTGGTTTATCAGGCAAATTTGTTGCTGTTACGCCACAGGGATCTGAGCTCGTGCCTTCTGTGGTCAGTGTGTGCAAACAGCAATGCTGGACATTTGGGGACTCCTCTAATTGCTTATGTTGGCACATCTGTCCGGTTCCCAGCTGGCAAACACTAGCATCCCAACGCCATGTATCACACTGTGTCATCAAGACTCATACCACCTACATTTTCATGTGGGAAATGAGCAGTGAAAGGAATGAGGGGCCTGTTGGTTTGTAATGGACAGCTTCCACTATGCTCATTTTGCGGGTTTGGGAGCACTTGCGTCGACATGCGCTGACAGGACACGCTGGCAAGCGCTCACTCTTTTAAAGAAGGCTTCTCAGTGCCAGCTGCTCTAAATCTTTATCTCACACAGGGACAAAGGGAAATCATTCACACATCTGAGCATCAAAAATCTCAAAATGGACTGGGCACAGTGGCTGACATTTGGCTGGCTATTTGTTGGGTTTTTTGCGAGTTGATTTCCAAGGCAAAGTACATATTGTCAGACATCTGCACACAGTGGGCATAAAACTACTCTGTGCAAAAAAAATTAAATCAGACCACCTGATATAACAGTGGCTTCTTCCAGTAGGAATAATTGCATGCTGTCAGCACTCCTAAACAATATATAAACAAGACACTGATCTCTGGAAAACCTGTTCACTGATTCAGAAGTTCAGGAGTCAGATACATCCTGGGGATGCACATTGTAGCTTGATATGTAACCAGCCTTTAATTTTGCATTTGAATTGAAAAAAAATTTGAGCTGATGGAACTGAGTGGATTCCAGTATTGCCACCATTGCCTTCAAAGTACATTGCCTCTGAAAGAAATCTTGCCAAATGTTACTCTGCTTTGCTTGCATGCAGACCAGGAACTATTTTGTTGGTTCATTGATAATGCTTTTTAAGGGCTCACTTTCCACAGTAATCAGAATATTTTATAGGTATAAACTACAAACTACAGAATGATATTGGGATAAAAGCTGTAAGGACCCAAGAAGAGGCAACCATAAAGGGGAAGATGCCCTCATGCTCATAATGCTGCTGCATATATGTGTATATACACACATGTAATATGGATCATTATCACATATAAATATATATGTATATATAAAAAATTCGGCCCCATTTACTCACTTCAGTTACAAAATCTTTGTGACTGCATCTCCTGGGTTCAGCAAGCTCTAAATATCTATAAATATCCTTTAGATTTAATATCTAAAGAGATTGATTTTTTAAAAATTTAAAGTCTGGAAATGACACAATATTAGTGCATGTAAACAAATATATGTGGTCATTT
The DNA here is from genome assembly GCA_024611195.1 of Ceyx melanurus. Lineage (NCBI taxonomy): Eukaryota > Metazoa > Chordata > Aves > Coraciiformes > Alcedinidae > Ceyx > Ceyx melanurus. Next base: position 25,499 of record JANHGL010023429.1, on the reverse strand, counting down.
ACATATTGAATTACCCAGTACCGAGTTGTTTTCCACAAGGTAAAGGTGGTAGCAAAAGTACATGTCTTGCTGCAGATATATTTAGCATAGGAACTCCTTCCTTTGCTGAGGAATGCAATGATTAATGAGAGCATTATGTCTCTAGAGAGTAGCCCTCTAGCAAACTTCTCACTAAATACATCTATTAAAAGCTGGAACACAATATGCAGAAAAGATTTAAAGAATTATACTGGAAAGCCGTCTGGGATTTCAGTGTTTCCCAGAGGGCAATTTTTTGATGGCATTAACGATCTCCTGTAGAGAAATCTGTGTCTTATCATTCTCTGTCCCTGCATGACTCTATGCAGTGTGACATCCTGCGGTATATATTACCACACATGTACTCTAGGGTATTCGATAGATGGCAAATTACTTGAGCAGGTTATTTACTTTTGCAGAAGTTATGACTACTACTGCATTTCAGCTCCTGATGAAAGAAATAACAGTTATTTTCCAAAGTTTTAACCCTGAGATTATTCTGATACTTGGTAGGCTAAAGTTTATAGTCTCAAAATCACTGTAAATACGCTTTCATGTAAGTATTTGCTACCCTTCATGATTAGCTAGAAAATCATGATCGGAGAACTGAGTCTGAAGTAGTGATAACTTGAGCTGATCTAATCTAAAGCTGGAAAATGAAAGAGAAAATAAAATTTTGGAGGACAACGTAGGTCATAGTCAAATGAGACAGCCTTGCTGTGCTTCCAGCTGCCTGGCAGTGTGCGACGACTGCACAGGCACAAAAATTCAGAATAATTCTCTCTCTCCTTCCTTTAAACCAAACAATAAGAAAAAATCTTATCAGTACAAGAAAAACATCCTTGTGCTCACCAACTCTGCCCTTCCTTTGTAGGCTTGTGCTCATTTGAAGGGACCAGTGTAGGAAGATGATCCCTGCAGCTGCCCTTGTCAAATTGAGGAAATGTTCCTTAAGCCACTATTCACTCTGTGCAGCTTTTTGTGTCACTAAGGAGAATTTTCTGCCCATACAGCTCTTGTAAATGTCCCTTCAGTTCCTTACAGAAATATTTAGATTTTTTTTAGTATTTCTCTGTCCCATTTTCTGTTTTGGGATAGCGAAGGGCATAAGAAACAGATGGTTTCAATGATATTTTAGTTTGTTTCTAGTTCAGTAAAGGATGAGTATCTCTGTATCCCCTCTTCAAGCTCCTTGAATTTGTAGACAGCATGCTTTATAACAACAAATAGTTTAAAGTAAAACGAAACTGCATTTCCTGGATTTTGCATACAGTTTTTTAGAGCAGAAATGAAATCAATATTGTGACCACCTGCTACTGTAAACTCCCTCCAACAACATATTATGTTAATATACTTCAGGCTATGGTTCATCAGTGTTCTTAAACTTACCAGGAAAGTATGAATGTATTATGGAGATTAGCTTATACTTTCTTTCACACTTTATAATAAAGTGAGTGACATTCAGAAAGTATGTGTGGGAGGGAATAAGAAAGCATTTTATTTATTTCCCTGACTATCTTTTTTTACTGAATTCCTTAAGGAAAAGTTTGCAGGCTTTTTAAAATTAATATGAACAAACTGAATAAAGAGATTTCTCAGGTAGCTTTACATACAGTTTCACTGCTGCACATCAAATATACAGAAGAGGTGCATTCATTCTTCAGCTGTGCTAGCCTTCATTTAAATAGTCTGGCCTTCATGGCATGAGAGTAAATATGGTGTCCTGTTTCTGCCCAAACTAATTTTAGAATTTAAGAGTCATAAAGATAAATGGGGAAATGACAGAATCTTTATTTTCCCCACTCAGAATTCAACTTGTTTTTTTGTGAAGACATGATCCTTCTCATATCTGTTACCAAATCTTACTTTGGTGGAAACATAAAAGCAGTCTACTTCATTATAAAAATGAGCTGTGCCTTGTTGAGGCTTTTATTCTATTAATGCCAAGCTAATCTAATTATGACTGAGCTTCATTTTCTGGAAATCATTTAATATACCCATTCACAGCATCTATAACATTGATTTCAAACAGTTTTCTAAGGTAATTTTTGTGTTGCAGTAGTGGGATGGGTAATTAGAACCTGCTCTAGTAAGCATTGTGTCATGCTATTTTCAGTGGTGTGAGAATGATACCTGAAGGTGTAATTGCCCTTATGTTTTTATGGATTCTTTTAAGATCAAAGCTATCAATTATGAGAGCCAAAGACATTTAGACAATAAGAACAAGTGTATACATCAAGCAAAGTCAGGCAAAGGTAAATCTGAAATTGCTTCAACTTGCAAGAGGGAACTTTTAATGTTTATACTAATATACTACTTAAAAAACATTAAAAAACGTTTTAAAAAATCAATAAAATTATAGGGGAAGATTGTGTCTTTCTGAGATGATTATGCAAAGCTAGATTGCATCTGTGAACCACTAAATCAGCTTGTACTACTGTTAGACCTGATTTCTGATTGTACTACTAGCCAAAAATTACTAGCCAAAAATTTACCTTCTGCCTCTGTAAATGTAGAGTCCAGCTAGGCAAGTATAATCCCATACTATGCAATTAAAGCTTTATGTAAATTAAGATTTATGTAAAATAAGAGGAAATAATTTGTGTGAAACTCAGGATTAAGATATTTAGATGTAAGAATAAATTAATAAAGATGATCAATACAATCAGAAGTTTCTTTTTTTCGTAACATAATCAGATTTTTAAGACAACACACAAAAAAATCCCCCTCTCCCTGTTTATTGTTTGGTTTTTTTTAAATAGCTGGTCAGTGTGTTTTTATGTAATGAAGAAGAGTTCTTAATCTTGACATAGCAAAATATTGTAAAATATGAAGAAAAATAAAGTGTTTTCTGCAAGTATGAAGTGTTAAAATACAAATTGGTATCATTTTGTACCAAAAAAAAAGTATGAAGTAAGAGTGTGAATTTGTCTTATTTCAGTTTAATGATTTTTTCTTACAATTGACTGGTTTATGTTTCCGATCAAAAGAAACCCAACATGAAAGTTTTTCTGTTTTTTTGTGTTTGTTTGTTTTTTTGTTTGTTTTGGTGGTTTGTTTTGGTAACATAATTTCCTGGAATTATTTACTTTCATATTCACTATCAACTTCCTAAAAATAATTTGAATTTTAGCATTTGCTGTATATTTCTTATGCAGGGATGGCATAGGAATCTGCAACATAAATACCCCCATGCCATCATTAAAAGTGTTTGATTAAAATGAATCCATGTTGCTCATATTGATGTAATTATTTTAGGTAATAAATGCTTTTAATTACTATGGGGGTGTGAGGAAGCAGGGAGAGAGATTATAAATTAGCTGTTCTTGGTACCATTGCTATGAATCTCACCTAGTGTTCTGTATGGAGTAACTTTAAGAGATAACAGCTCCTTTAGTAATGGCCATTGGTTCTCTGCACTGGGAAAAGATCAGTCTTACAGTTCACAAAGCCACCATTTGAGGGCAAGGCAGAGAAAAATATTTTTGCTTTTTGCTGTCTACAAGCAAGAGTAATAAGTCTGGTCATTCTAACCAGGTCTCCACTGAGGCTGTTTTTGAAACAGCTGGCTGTGTAGGTGCCTCCATAAATACTGCAGTGTTTGAAGAACCATAAGGATTCTCAGGGATTTGAGGTTTTACACTGTGACCAGACTATAAGCTCAAAGTCCTCTGTTATACAAAGTATGCTTTGTGTGGCTGTGAGCTTCACAAAGGAGGCAGGTAGTTTAAATTCTTACTTCCCTGGTATTTTAAATGGAAATAAATGCTTGATGCCATCTGTAGAATAAATATGATGTGAGCACGACTCATGTGACTGTTTTATCTCCCTGAATCAATTTTCCATCTATACAAGAAATGTTACAAAAGAAGTTATTTTCAATTCCAGTAGGAGAGACTCTCCTGAGTGGACTTTAAGGCAAAACTTTAGAAAGAGTGGATTTAAATTTACATTTCAGCTTCACTTATAGGTTCATTCAACTGTGAATGATGGAGAAAAACTTCAAATGTAAAGGAATGTCTATTAATGGTAAGTCACAGGTGCTGGGATTACTTGAATGGTAATAAATTTACATTGCAAATGTGATAAATCTGCTGCAGTTCTAATGCTGCTGTAATGACTATCAGCTGCGAGCATGAAGACAGAAGAAAGCTTTTAAATGCATACTCTTAGTGCATGGAAAATGTACTCTCAGCAGTTTATGTACTGCTTGATATTCATTTATGAGGGCTTCTCTTCACACAGGAACTTTCATTTCTATAGAAATTTATTTTGCAGTGTTTTATTTGTAAATGACACTATTTGGTTATTAAGGCTGAATACCTACTCATTAAGCTTCTTGGTAATATGAACATGTATGGGAGTTGTGCAGGGTACTTTTCATTCTCAAGTTACTTTTCATCAGCTCTTTTCTAGCAGTTTCCTGCACTGCAGCAAAGTCATTGCTGACAAAGCATAAGTCAACAACAACAGTGAAATTTGGAATCTAGGAGATATTTGTAGTACCAAATTCAATGGTGCATCTTTAGATAATTATTTTGTTTTAACTTCCATGTGTGCTGTTTAGCCATTAAGCAAGAAAGCAAATAAATTATGCACGACATGCTTGAAAATCAGTCCTGTGCAGTCAGCAGAGCTAAGCTAATGCAGTTTTCAAATGTCTTGTATAACATGAAGTTTCCCACATTACTGACTGAAATGATGGATCCTTTAGTAAAGACAGCTGGGATATTGCTGGGATGTGAGCACAGAGGCAGCCATCTGTGCCCCATGGGAGCACATATGCTTAGTGTCTATGTGGATCATGGGGCAGGAATGAAATGAGAGGCTTCTTATATTTCCTACCCTACTCATAACTACAGAAACATTCTCCTCACCGAGGATCCTTGATGGAGTTGCAGCAAAGGTGGAAAGACTTGGTATTGGTTGGACTATGGGAAAGCAGGAGGCCTTGGGGGAAGGTCCATTTTGGGAAGTGGTGGTCATTCACCTTTTCTGCTAGGTTGAAAGCTTTGAGACTAGCCAGGGTATTAGTTTATGCAGCTTGATCTACGCTTGCCGTAAGTATGTTCTTTATGAGTATCTGTAAGGCTTGAATCTCTTTAGCTTTGAATCTCTGTAAGCTTTGAATTATCTTTGCAGGAATCTCTTCCCCCAAAATCTCTTGTTCCTATACCTGGATAGCATTTATCCTTCTAAGTTTTGGACTTTCAGAAAGGTGTGATTTCTCAGCCTCTCTGGCTCACAGACAGAATAGCTTACGTGTACTGTGGCCTTTTCTTGGACTAAAATCGACATTCGAAGCACCAAAGCAAGAAGCCTCATTACCCAACCTCCAAGTCCAGCAGTTTATGACCAAGTATTTGTTTTAAGGTTGACCTTCTCCATCTCATTTGGCAATCCACCCTAATATAGTAATCGATAACTGTGCGGTCTGTGTGACCATGATGAACAGATCACACCACAACATGTAAGTATCTTCTTTGCTTTTTAAGCCTCAGTGTGTAGAAACCAGAACTTGGGTAGTCTACATAGGACTTTGGAGGTTGATTGGAGGTCCAGTGCCCTGCCTGTGTCTGGGATAACTTCAAAGTTTTATCTGTGTTTTGCATCTGTTTGAGTCTTGTAATACTGTTGTACTTAAAGCTCCTTCCCATTCTCCTTCAAAATCCTGTTTGCCTAAGGACTAGGGATGAGTTGACAGAAACACCTCTTAATTCCCTTCTGCAGTGTTGGCTTGCTTGGCATCCTTATGAAAATGAGAAGTTCTGGCTTTTCCCCTTCATTGGAAATGAATGAGTTGTAAAGACATGGTATGCCAATGGCTAGAGCTTATAGTCAAATACTTAATATTATGGCAAATGATTTTACTTCGTGAATGCATCTTATCACTTCAGAGTAAAATAAATCAGTGGTTTGAAATAGTTATACAGTAATGTTTTTCTCTAGGTTGGAAAAAAAAGAAAAAGACAACAACACACTTATCAACTCTTCTATAGATTGGGGGAAAAAAAAATCTCACTATTAATATTGAAAGTAACTAATGTTTTGAGTACAGAAGTTATTCCTAGTGCTAAATTTCTTCCTTACTTCAAAAGGGCAATGCATTGTATTCACAGAGGTCTCATTGCTACAATAAGTAAAATAACATTGAATGGTTAATCTAATGTTGTTCAATGTTTATTAAGTCATTAAGTTTATTAAGTTATTTAAAACTTATGTTATTGTTTGATAGTCTTGTTTTAATAAAGCCCACTTGGTTTGGACAAATTAATTTGGGAAAAGTAGACAGTAATACCTTAGTTGACAATTTTGCAAGGATTTTACAGGCTAGGTTAATTAAAAAGATGAGCCTATAGCTACTGCATTTCTTCCACATCTTTACCATGCTTTAAAATAACAGATTATAGTGCTCCAGAGTGATCTTGCTATCTTATCGCTCTCAAAGGCTGTAATAGTCTTCACAATATGGGCCTCAAATTTCCTTTATAAATATTATATAATAAGGTCTGGAGTCTTTGTGATACTAGTATTTCCCTGATAGTAAAAGCTGTATCTGTGAAGACTTCTTCATTTAAAGAAAACTGTGGGTTCTTTTTTTGAGAAAAAGAAAATGTCACTGTGCACTTCAAACCAAGAGATTATTCAAAAATAGAATAATAAACTTGTATAAGTTTACTGGTTTATGGCTAATTGAAGCTTTTTCTGCAGTAGAAAAAAAAATAATTTAAAGAAGAGGTTTTGTAAAAACAAAAGATGCTTTGGGAAATACTAAAGAGAAGTAGGGGGAAGATGTTAGTTGCCCTGAGAAGTTCCCATGTGTAAGTATCCCTTCCCTCAAGAGCTGCTGAAGGACAGTGCAGGCACGAGTTCACAATCTACTTCTATGTCCTAGTGAAGAAGTACTCGGCTATTCTCATGTGCTGATGTGGGTTAACTCTGATTTGTACATTGAACTCAATTTAACCCAAAACCCAATGTCTATAAACTTTTATTTATAGCGAACACAGTAATTTGAAGCCACACTTTCAGGACTTAAAAATTAGACTCCTGCTGTGCTGCTGAGAAGGAATGGGGAAATTCTTTCCCTTTGAGATACTGTGGGCTAATAAGAAGGCCCTTAGGTCTGAAAGTGGTGAAAGAAGATGATACCAAGCACTAGTCAGAGGGCAGTGACAGATTAAAAGTGTATTTCTATTACAGCCTATAAACCTACCGAAAATACAATTTTATAAGAAGCCAGATCATCTCAACTTTGATGTTCCTGCATCATCATGGGAAATGAAGGAAGCATATTATAGACAACTAACAGTATCATTGCATCAGATTAAAATTTTTGTGTTCTCTATTCAAGTGAGTATGTAGGTTTGTTTTTCTTTAAACTTCTGGAACTGTCCCTCTTGGGGAAAAATAATAAGGTTATGTATAATTGCATAATTCTTTTTTTTTTTTTTTCTCTTTCCTCAGTACAACCAGATATATTTCTTGACACTTTTATAGTTTAAGTATCTACTTCTTTTTTTCATCCCTTGTTTTCTATGATGGGGAGTCCAGATCACATTTCTTTCACTACCATCATCAAAATTTTTGTCCTAGTGTGAATTTTCATTTAAAATAGTATCTAGTAGATCAAGACAGATGATTAACATTTTAATAAAAAAAAAAAAAAAAAAAGAAAGAAGTTACTATCTCACAAAATTAAGCCTAGCAGCATTTTGAACAGAATGTATGAGGAACAGTTGGTTTTATTCTCCAAGTTTTATTTTACTTATTACAAGGCACAGTATGCCTCTTCAGTGCAAGTTCAAAAGCAATGCCTTGAGCAAGGATCAGAGTTCAGGACTACTCAATCCCCCAAAGGTACACCAGATGCTGAGGTATATGTTCTCTCTTATTCTTGTCTCTGACTCTTCAATTCTTTGTTAGCAGTGACATTGCCTCAACAACAGGGAAAGGTTGGGTCTCCTGACAAGGATAGTCTACTCTGGTAGGACTGGAGCAGTCTTTGAGAAAGAGTGATTTCTAGGACCAAGTTCAGTTTCTTCTGTTTGTGGCACGGAAATGGAAGACCACTCTTGAAATTCTGTGTAGAACAGAATTTCATCCTCAAACATAAACAGAGAAAGTATAATGCAAATGTTGAGCTTTCGTATCGGTGATCTTATTAGTTATAGTCTGAACAACTATGCTGTTCCCCTTTGGACACAGAAAATTTTGAACATCATCTTTGCCTCAACTTCTTGTTTCACATTTTGATGGTATTACTTATGTCTGTGAATAAACATTTGTTGATTTTTTCCCCTTTTTTAATGAAAGCTCAGATTCCTAAAACCAAGATATACTCAGATCAAAATAAAAACCAAAACATTCAAATCGCATCCTGAACCTAAACAAGTGTGACTCAATTTTTAAATATGCAAACTTGACAACGAAGAATTGATGAATACTTTTATTTGCATATAAATGTGACTTATCACATAAAAATCACAATGCTTGTTTAGGTGTGTTGTCGTCAGTTGTCCAGTAATCAGCAAAGAGTAGGGAAAGGGGAGCTGAAAAAGTAGTCTGTAATGAAGAGGCTTTGGAGCACACTTTAGCTTGCCTCACATACATTAACAATCTGACGCTGTACTAGATATGTCCTTTTTTTTTACATTGAAGAATACCACTTCAGTTTAAGGAATTTCTTTCCTAATGTCTAACTTAATAATATTGCAATTCTATTACATTCTAACGGCCTTCCAGTTACCCTTAATTTGTAGAACTTACAAATTAGAGGTAATACTGTTTTTCATATTCTACTTAGTAGAAATTGAGGGGTTTTGCACAACAACAACATAGAATTTAATGAGTTTGTCCTCGTTCCCATGTTTAACTTCCAGTGATAATGTAGGTTTTGGTAGTAGCTGGTGATGTGAAATGTAGAGAAGCTATATGACACATAGAATGAGGAATGAAATGCACAAATCTAGCAGGCGCAAACCTGTTTCTAGTTTAGTTTGGAAAAGTACTTCACTGCAGTAACCTGGGTTGCAGAATCAGCAAAGATAGCATGGCCATGTCACTGTTACTGTGCTTTCTGTTAGAGGGGGGGATTTCTACTGAAGGGGGTTATTTGCCATCGGAAAGAATTTTGAAAGCAAACAGTCCTCCTTAGAGCCATAAATGCTGGGAATCATCTGTGTAGGCTTCTCTATATAAATATTTTTGGTCTTGCTTTCCAGAGTCTTACTTGGTGAGAGGCTCAAGAAAAACACAACTTTTTGATAAGATGCTTGCTGACATTACGGAAGAGAAGGAATTCTACTTCCTCTCCACATAGTCATCCTTGCTGATGATTTAATCTCATTTAAAACTCAGGTTTGAGCCTGTTAAAATAAGGACACAAAAACTGATTCTAATCTGTTAATCACCTTGCCTGCCTGAAAGATAAAACTATCAGGAGAGGAGCTACCTCTTCATAGATATACACAGTAAGTTCTTCCAGAATGGGTCCCAGGTCCAGCTAGTTGCAACAGGCTTTAAAATAAAGCATATTTTAAGTTTTCTGTGGCTGTTGTATCTTCCGGTAATTATAATTGCAAGGCACAAGCCATTTGCTGGTTTGGGCATGGGAGAAAGTAGTTCAAATTCTAATGGTATGGCAAACTGTCAATTCCTGTTTTCTAGGCTGCAGAAAATGTTATCCCTGCAGAAAATGTTATCCCTGCTGCAGTTTTACTAAAGAGAAAAAAACAAAAAAAAACCAAACAAAAAAACAACCAACAAACAAATAATCCAAACAAGACTTAAAAAAAAATCCCCAAAAACCAGAAAACCAATCTTATTAACTTTCAAGTATTTGTAAGGAAGAATTTGAGTGTGAAATTGTGACAAATTGATGGTGTTTGTAGAACTAGTGCAGTATTCCTTGCACAGTCTGTTCTGCTCTAAGATCAGCCATTTAGAGTAAACATGTTTGATACTGCTTGCCCACAGATCTACCAGAATCTGTACTGAGAAACAGAAAATGCATTGGGGAGTTATATGTTTTCCAGCTGGGGTGTGAATCATACTTTCTGGACTTGTGTTTCTAAAGAGAGGTCAAAAACAAGCTATGACAAAGGAAGTGAGAAACCATAACATGAGCCTTTAGCTCCTAGATCTTTTGCATTTCAGGTTCTGATTATATTCTTGCATCAATACAAATATTACCAGCATTTAGCTGTAGTGGTTCATTTATCACTTGCTTCAATCCCTGCTTTCATATTCATGAATCAGAATGTTCAGTGTTCTTAACTGAACTTCTATGTGTCTGTACTTCACAGCAATTAACATCCCTGACATTGTATCTCAAGATAAGATGCTCATCTCAGAAGACCAGTAGGAAGTGAAATGCAATCTGTCATTTTTAAGTCAGCTTTTTGATAATAACCCATTCTAATAAGGTCAAAGTAAGTCCGTTTCTTTCCAGTTCCTAACCTCATGTCTTTGTAATTTACATCATAATTGGCGTGTTACCAACAGTATCACTTGAGTATTTCTGGGCTTCACAGACTTTTGGAGAGCTAATTAGCTGGAGATAACTACTCCAAGTCAACTTGGAAGAATGTGATGCTCTGCAGTATGTGCTCATTTTTAATGTACAGCGTGGTTTGGTTTTTTTTTTGTTAAACTTTATACATGAGGCATTTAGGACTGACAGGGAAGGGGAGGTTCTGTGAAGGTCTGCAAGTTTTTCATGAGAATAGCTTAGTGTGATATTCATGCTCTATGCCAAAACCTGTATTACCAGTTTCAAGAGTTTGGTGTCCCATTATTCACATGGTGGTTGCATTTGTCCTTTGCTTATTTGACATGAGCAGATAAGATACCTTGAGTGCCACTCTATGCATATCATGAATGTCAAACCCCATTCTTCGGTATTCAGAAGGTCCTGATGATATCTACGTGAAGCCCTCTCCTGATGAATCCTATCATTAGATAGCTCTTTTGCTAACCATATTACTTGCAACTTTAGTTCCAAAAATAAAGTACCCCAACTGCAGGGTAAAGGAGTCTTCAAAAGACTTGTGTTGAGGCGTAATGGCTTAGAGGAGTGATGACTTCTGAAATTCACACTCAGCCTGGAGCAGGCATGGCTGGAAATGGCATCATGAGCATACACTTAGTGCTTCTCATTGAAATGAAACAGGTGATTGTCAGTGGATGACATTAAACAAAAAGCTCAGTTAACCATCCAGTATTTTTATACTGTTGCTTCAGCTTAAATGTCCAATGTTTCCATTACAGAAGTATTAAACATCTAGATATTAAAAAATATTCAGGGAAAATTTAGTTTTGTTTTGTTTTATTTTATTTTATTTCTTGTTAACACATAATGACAGTCCTGGGCTTTCTTAAGTTCTGCCTTTCACCAGCATTAAGGGAGTTAAGTTACAAATTGAAGGGAATTACAAATCAATGTATGATTAGTTTTGCAATGGTGTTATAAAAATATAAACTAATACTTTTTTTAACTGGACAACTTGCACTTCTGATGCATTTACTGCTTTACGTTGAACCACTGTTCACTTTAAAATCAGCATCATAGAGCTGAATTGAAATAACAGTGCAAGTATTTTGTGCTTCCTAAACAAAAAACAGTTCAGTGACTCTGGATTTTCAATTTCTGCCAGTTCTTTCATTCTATCTTCTTACTAGGAGAAAAGAAGCAAAGAGGCTCTTAAGGAAATTTACATTTTGACAAGCAATCTAAGCTATTCCCCAGCCTGAAAAGGAATGGGAAGATAGGCAGAAAACTTGTTTTCCCTTTAAGTATGTGTGAATGTCAGGAATACTCTTGATAGTTGACAAATGGCATTCAGTCAAAGCAGTGGTTTGAGCTGCTAAAAGTCATCATAAATTGGTGAGTAGAGCTGGGTTTATGTCATTGTGAAAGTAATGTAGAACTGCCATTGCCCTTAGAAGCTAAAGGCGAGCTAGGAGATGTGCGGCTGTTGTCTGCTGCATGGACTGTTTGCATAAATACGGATTTCCAAAGAACATTAATATTCCACTAACTAAACAATATGCAATATGTTCTGAATTATGGTGATGTCGTTGCCGGTGAAGTGGCTGTAGTATGCCACAGATGAAGAAGAAAATTGTTTAAGGAGATTCTCTCAATTCTGAGCTTAGTCAGTATAGTTTATTATGGACTGTTTTGTATAGAGCAAAGAGTCAAATTCTCTACAATGTGTAGGCTAATGAAAAAAGAGGTATTTTTCTAGTGGAAAAATTACAACGCAGAATATACCTGTGCTGTAAATACCAGTTTGGAGGTTTTTATCAGAATACTAACTATTAAAGACTTAATTTTTCTTCTTCTGTAAAGAGCTGTGGGTTTTTTTTCCCATGTTCATTTAAACCATGCATGCATGTCAGCTGATCACAAGGTAAATAATAATAATTTGTTTCTTGAGTATTTCCTCAAGAAATACTTGTTGCTACTTCAACTTCCTTTTCTTTCTCAACTGTTGACTTTCTATTACTTTCTGAAGTTTTCCACTGGAAACTTCAACTGCATATAGAACACTGTTTCAGACTAGTTGATTAATGCAGCTATAGAAGATTCCAATTAAACAAGGTGAAGTGATTTTCATACAATGTTTTTAACTAGAGAGCTATAAGACAGCATCATATATAGCTCTGGGGGTATGAAACTTTCCTCATTCATATTTATTAGATGCATCTGGCGCTTCCTTATAATTTATATGCAGTAAATTTCTGTAATAAATACTAAATATACATACCACACATTTACTATTTTGCTATTATGTCTTTTTTGATAATTTAGTAGTAGATATGTTTTGCATTTCAAATATTTTCTTATCCTGATTTTGTATAACTATGAGTGAAACCATGTCTTAGTATGGTTACTAATTGCTTGGGAAAACATTCCTCTTGGTATTCATGAAATCAGAAAAAGCCTTTTGCTTTTGCTATGCATGTTAGAAGCCACATAATGATGTGGGGGAAAAAAAAATTAGAAGAAAAACAAAATAATAAACAGTAAGGTATAAACTTAAAAAAAAATTATTGGAACTCAGGGAAGAGTTAAACTTCAGTACTAGAGAAACCTATCATAGTGTTTGCCAGCCAGTCTTTGTTAATGTGGCTTATTATACTACAGACTCCCTGCATGACCTTGTCTGAGATCCTCATTGCTGGAGCTTGCTGGCTTTATCCATTGTGTATCCCATTTATTTATTTAAGAGACTGACTCTACCTCTTCTCACTTCCTACCCAGCCTGCTTCAAAGAGATGGATCCCTGTATCCAGGCACAGGTTGCTCTGAGGATCAGCCTTCTCAAATCTCTCTCCTGTGTCCTGCTGCAAATTAATCATTGCACAGGAATGCATTTTAGAAGCCTTGGTTTATTCCACTTTTTAGAGATGTGTGTCTGTGTAGTTGTTTCTTTGGTTCAGCTGGAAGGACTCCTGTGTTTGCCATTGTCACTGTCAGCCCAGCTGTCCCACTATGAACATGCCATCAGTGCCCTTCAGGAGAGATTGTGGTCAGGTAGAAATGTCCTCTGTTTTTCCCCATGAGAAAAACTAATTAGCAAAGAAATGTAAATTCAGGCTGCACACTAGTCCTGCCTCAGCCTGGCCAAACAGCAGAAACTGGTGAGGAAAAACAGCAAGTGATTTCTGCATACTGAAAATCTGCAGCTGCTGCTGGGCACAGACTTGGTGCAGCCCTTCTGCAGGAGAGGGGGAGGCTTCTGCTTCTTCCCAAATATGCATTGGTCAGTGTGGGAATTATTCCGTAACAATGCATGCAAAGTAGCTAGCACCCTATAGATCAAATTAAACTGCTACTGGAAAATAAGAGAGGGAAGGAAGAAATAGTATTGCTCTGAGCCATGCTAAAAACCAGCTAGCTCTCCCCTTTTTCAAGAATTGAAAAATCAATGCTAATGGTGGCAGCAAACTCACTTTCTGAATGCTTTTATTACATGATGTCTGAAAAATATCTGGTTAAGACTAGCAGGTGGAAAATGCTTGGTGTTGTATAAGCCTCGTCGGTGATATTAATTCATCATCTTTTTATTTTTGTTTTCCATACATCAATAACTCTGGCAGTAATAAGAAATTATTACAGAAAGGCATAGTGTTGGTAGCACTGTTATCATACTGATCTCCAGTGAACCAGAATCCCAGTGTCACATTGGTTTACCTTCTCTTCTGAAATAGCTATTCAAGAAGATACTGATGATATGTTCAGGTTAAGCACAGTCATATATCAGGAGCTCACCCTTTGCTAGAATGAGCAGGAACTTAATTTGAAAACAAATGGAACAGGGTACATAGAATAGCTGTGAAAAGATAACAGAATAACTGAAATGTGCCCCTGTTCTATGAAACAGGGTACATAGAATAGCTGTGAAAAGATGACAGAATAACTGAAATGTGTCCACAGCATGTCTAGGGAAGTGGAACAGAGGAAAAAATTGAAATCATAAATACATTGGGTGCAGACACTGATTACTGAAGGAAGATCTTGAAAACAAAGCATCAGATTGAAATCTTATATTCATGCTGCTGGCATGTAGAGAGCTTGTGCTTTGGGGTGCCATAAAGTTATTTTTTACCCCCCTTTTTGATAATGAAATACATGTTACTTGAGTTATTTAAAATAAGGGATTGCAAAGGCATTCCCAATAGCCTTTGAGTGCAGCTCTGAGATGGGCCATAGACAGACTGTGACTTGCTGCCAACAAATGGGATGTGGGATCACCTGCAGTAGCAAGGTGACAAAAATGGTGCGACGTGGAAAGTTATTACTTTGGGCCCTACCAGTTAATGCTCCTGCCATTGATTCCGTTCCTACTGTGCAGGGAGTTTGGCTTCAATTCACTAGTCTGTTATATGGAAGCAGCCTCACAAAGCAAATACATTCCTGCTAAAAAATTATAAAACTGCTTTGTGAATCAGCATGCTTACAATATAAAGAGTAATCTTTTTTAATAACAACTGACAAGAATGTACTCATTGTTAATTGGTAAATATTTTTTTTAATTGCCTAAGACTTTGAGTTTATTTGTGTGTGACTGTGGTTGTATGTTTTGGGGTGATGAGCTTGTTTGTTTGTTTGTTTGTTTTAAACAAGAAGGTCCCCCCCTGCACCCTCTCCAAATAAGCCAAACTTCAGCCTGCTGGTGCCTACCCACTAGAATTAAGATATCATGATGTTACCCTGCTGTGTTGCTCTTAGTGGATAATGTTTATCAATTTAATAAGAATCAAACCAAACCAAAATAATCTATAGGCTTTGAGATTAATGTGATTTTTTGGATTATAACACTTAAATACATAATTTTGTAACTCTTGTTGTGAAAATTCATCTTTTTTAATTTGTAATGCTGAGATTTTGCTGTAAAATTGAATCCAGATTTGTATGAAGGTGCTTTTATTTTTTCTTCAGTTGGTGACCTATAGAGATCTATGCTTCTTGAGTGCTTTTATAAAAAAAGAAAAAAAAAAAGAAAAAAAAAAGAAAGATGAATATTTATTTAACATTTCAGATTTTATAGTTATTATTGCTGATTGGTCTGTATGGAGAACTCTGTAAAATATTCTGTATATCCCAATAAGGTGAGAAATAAATCAAAATCATGGTACTTTTGCAAGTGTAATAACATTAAGGCTCTGCAAGTGCATAGATGAACTGATGAACATTACTTACTTCAGGAGAGATGTATGTTTTCACTTCAAGACAGCTCAAATGCACATAACATGTAGCATAATGTAATTCATTCTAGTCCACAGAATCATTGATAATTAAGATTCATTCTGAAATGCTTGTGTTATCTCAGGAGAAAAACCTCTGTTGGAAAGCTAGTATACACTTACAGAAAAACATGTTTATTTTTTCTATTATGGCCCTTGGAGTGCAGTATCTTTAAACCTCTTATTCTATCCTACCTTAGGTAACTTTCAAGACAACTTGCCCTTTTCCTTTTGTTATCTTTTAAAATTTATTTCTCATGTCCAGGGAGGCACCACTATTTTTTTATAACAGTTCTTTTTGTTGTCAGCCAGACAGCAGAGGTATGTTTTTGAGGTGACTTGTGCAGGCACCAAGTCCCAGTGTGAGAGCAAGAAGGAATTGTAAATGTGTTCAAAACACTGACCCCAAGGTGTGCCTAAAATTGCAACAGAATAACATCCTTATTTATCCATTTATTCTTCTGCATACAATTTAAAGTGCAGTTGCTCTTGTGCTATTTAGTCCTTGTCTTTTGCCATCTTCTCTGTCAAATGGTCCTGCTCTGGCAGGGGGTTTGGACTCAAAGATCTCCAGGGTCCCTTCCAACCCCTGACATCCTTTGATCCTAATTGTTTCCAAGAAACCTCTATTTTAAATGTTCAGAATGTATTACTTCCACTTCAACTTTTTTTCAGTGAATATTCTTGTCACAGGATAAGCATTATTATTAGTGCTTATAGTCACCCAAGATATCACAATTTTTGTTCCCAAATGTCTTTGGATTTGCCATTTCTTACAGCATTTGTTCTGGCAATCAGGTACTGAACATTTCTTTAAAACACCGGTTTATGGAGATTTTGTTGAAGGATCTCATTAATTCCCCAGTTTGCAGCTCTGCATAGTGAATTTGTCTTTATACTTTATTGAATATGCAGACTTTAATATTTGGAGGTTTTCTTTTTGTCTAGCTGGATTTAACATTACAAAGGTTTATCTGTTCATTGCTAGTATGACCTTAATTTCATTACCATTCCATTCATTTTATTCTTTTTGTTCCCAGGTCACCTGAAGTACTTTATTTCTTTCCTCATTGCTTAAATTTATTGTTCTTCATCAGTGTTCAAACATTTAAAGATGGATTTTGGATGGGGACAGGGAGGGTTGATTGTGAGTTGTTTTTTTTATAGTTTGTTGTGGTTTTTTCCAGTCCTTGCATAATGCATCTCTGCTGCAGCTTGTAGTTGCCTTAAATATATCTACATATTTTGAGGTTATTTCTTAACCTTTCATAGAATCATAGTTATGTTAGCATTTTTTGTCATATTATCCAATAGCCCAAAAATTTATCTAAACTTATTCCATATATTCTATGAAAGCCTTTGTGAAAGTATGAAGTGTATGTAGAGCTAAATGCCGTTCATTTATTTTTGTTGTGACAATGAGGTAGATATTTGATCTTCATATTTCCTTTCTGAATCTTATCTGTTGTACATTTGTATCATACTTTCTTTACTTCAGGTGAAGGTATAATCTAAAATAATATATTTAAATACTGTAGTTGACTTGTGGTCAATGGAATTTCTGTCTAGACATTGAGTTGGTTAAAATCTGTTATCTCTGACAGCTTTATTATCTGAGATTTTTCTTTTTCATATCATATTTTTCCTCTCTTAGGAATATTTTATCAAAATATCCATTGTATTCTTCAAAAGTGACTAAGAGGTTACTACGGAAATATTCCCTCAGATTGTTCAATTTCCACTCTTTAACCATGTGATTGTCTTCTCTACTTCCTTTCTGCTACCAAATGTGCCTTAACCTCCAGATACCTCTGCTGAGTTTAGCCACTGTTCTGCCATTTACTTCCTGGGTAACTTTTATTCTCTAGGAAAGTGGGTGTTTAGGTATCTTTCATAAATTGTCTTTGTGTCCTATACTTATTTCCCAATGTTTGTTTTATCCATTACTATTGTTTTGAACTGAGGAAGTCTATGAAGTCATCCATTTACAGATCTTTTAATCTGTTTCTAGTGGGTTTTTTAATTTGTAATTTTTGTCATTCTCCCGTTGAAATCAGGCCTTCCTTATTTTTCTTTTTATTAGCTTAGTTTGTAGCTCTCTCCTATTTTCTGCAGTCTTCTGACAATCATTTTATTTTTCTGCATTTTTTTATATTTAGCTCTATTCACTTTTCACTATACTATAGTATATTATCTTAATCTGCATGTTTTAGTCTGATTCAGGGTTGCAAATAAATGCTGTATGTGAAGTTGTTATACTGCAAATGTCTTTGATTTTCTGTTCTCTAAAATCCTAGTTTGCATCAACATTCTGGAGCATTCACTGTTCATTTTTATGCTCTGCCAAAGCTATCAAACTATCCACAGTTCTATCTATCTATCTAGGTATACATTACTATATACATGCCTAAAGCCATATGCAAATAACATCTACATACACAAAAGATTGGGATATAGCCTAGCCATTAACAGAAAAAATAAAATATTAACTACTATGAACATATGGCAACTTCTGGGTGTCGAAATAATCTGCATTTAATTCTGAAGTATGGAACTGTCAGGGCTTATTGACAGGGCTTTAAACTAGATTTGAAGGGGGAAGGGGATAGAACCTGGCTTTCTGGGATTAAACTTAAGAGCTGTACATCAGTGCCAACTGGACACTGTCCCAGAGAGCTACTTGGGGGTGCTGCACCAGCAGAGATTAAGTGCACTGTGTCTGGCGATAGGACAGACACTAAGGTGACTGATCTGCTAGCAGTTGATGTACTGGCGGGGAGATGTCAAGCAGGAGTTAGGCCTCCTCCCTCCAGGAAAGAGACAGGGACATCACTATCCCAGCTAAGGTGTTTCTACACTAATGCACGCAGCATGGGTAACAAGCAGGAAATGCTGGAAGCTGTGGTGCAAAAGAGAAACTATGATATAGTTGCCATCATGGAAACATGGTGGAATGATGCACACAATTGCAGTGCTGCACTGGTTGTCTACAAAGTCTTCAGGAGGGATAGGCCAGGCAGGAAAGGAGGGGGAGTGGCATTGTACGTTAGGCAGGGAATTGATAGTCTGGAGATCAGTATTAGTGATGGAAGGGTAGAATGCCTGTGAGTCAAAATCAGGGGGAAGGCCAGTAGGGCTGACATAATAGTGGGAGTCTGCTATAGACCACCCATGCAGGAACAAGATGTAGATGAAATATTCTATAAACAATTAGAGGAAGCTACACTATCACAACCATTAGTGACTTCAATCTGCTGGATATTTGCTGGAAGTTGAATACAGCAGTGAGGAAGCAGTCCAGGAGGTTCCTGGAGTGTGTGGAAGATAACTTCCTGATGCAGCTGGTGAGGGAGCCAACCAGAGAAGGCTTCCCACTAGACCTGTTGTTTACCAACAGAGAGAGACTTGTGGGTGGAGTAAAGGTTGGAGGATGTCTTGAGCACAGTAACCATGAAGGACCTTATTGCTGTCTACAACTACCTGAAGGGAAGTTGTAGGGAAGTGGGGGTGGATCTCTTCTCCCAAGTTGAAGATGACAGGACAAGGGGCAATGTCTTCAATTTGCACCAAGGGAAATTTAGGTTAGATATGAGGAAGAATTTCTTTACAGAGAGGGTGGTTAGACATTGGAATGGTCTGCCCAGGGAGGTGGTGGAGTCCCCATCCCTGGAAGTGTTTAAAAACCGTGTAGATATGGTGCTGGGGGACATGGTTTAGGGACCCTGGCAGTGCAAGGCTAGTGGTTGGACTTGATGATCTTAAAGGTCTCTTCCAACCAAATGATTCTAGGATTCTATGATTCAGTGGACCTTGCACATATGGCAGTCCAAATTCTGCCTTCTTCAGTCCAAAATATTACTGGTTTTAATAGAATGTGGAAAACAGTGGTAACAAGGGGAAGATCCAATGAAGATCCTAATCTTTGCCTGTGAATGGTTATTTTACCTAGTGCAGGACAACCAGAGAATGCTCAACTAGCACTTTGAAGAACTTTTAGAAATGAAAGAATAAACCTGTATGAACTGTTGCTGTGCAGCCTAAAGTACTGAGGGCCTGACTGGATCATCACCCTCCTATCATCCTTGATAAAAAATAATCCTCTGGGTATCTTTAGTGTCTAAAAGATAACCAATTACTCCAATGAAGATACGACAATTCAGATAAGTTTATCTCAGTAGAAACATCAGGTGGTTGACAAATACATTAAAATAATGTGACAGAAATTTCTTCTCCGAACAGTTAATGTATTTCTAGATAGCAATCCATAATCTGCAAAAGACAAACTTGGTTCCATCGGATTAAAATGCTGTAATTGAAAAGAATCTTCCAGTATGTTTTTCTCTACTCCATCACTGAAATGATGCTTTGCTGCAAAGTCGGATGCATTCAAAAGGAGAATTGATTAAGCCTCTCAAGGAAATTACTTTCAGAAGAGTTGCTTATGGGAGAATTCTTGCCCTCACCTCAAAGCATTCCCATCTTAAAATGTGAGGTGTGTGCGCGCAAGACATTAAAAAAATCATGTAGGACAAATGAATTCTGTATAGTTTCAAATGTGTTCTTTAGATACATTTTTAGGAAACACTTGAAACTCAGTGTCTGCATAATCATTTATATTTCATTAGCACTTAAAGGCCTCAAGTGAAGTCAGGCATGGGAGCATTTGGGGAATAGAAATACAGGCTAATACACCATCCTAGTCCCAAACATCTATCACTGTTAAGATGAAAGAAATAGAAAAGGGGAACAGCAGCACACTGACTTGTGAAGAATGGTCCAGCAGACTCCTGTCACCAGAGTACAAGTTCCCTGAATCCCAGTGCAATGCCTTGTTTGGTAGGTCATTTTAATGCAAACACATCCCAGATATTGAAAAAACAGAATTTGGGTGAAGTGGAAAGTAACTTAATTTTTTTTCCATCAGGTGACTTTCATAACTTTGTACTTTTGGGAAAGCATTTTCATAATGTTGCATAGTGATCATAAGGGTGATAAACAGTTACAATCCATAACTAGTTCCCTATTCTGTTACTCAGGGTACAGCATCATGGCAATTTTTAACACCTCCTTTCTTGAAGAGAAGCTGAACACTTTCTATATTATATGTAACCAATAAGTACTGAGAGAGTGTAAATATCTTCCTTATAAATAGATCTTTCTTCATTAGCCATTTACCCACAAAATCTAATCGAAAGTGTGTTTTATCTGAAATTGTTAAAATCTGAAGTGATGACTAAATATATGAGGAACAATGTGGGCCAGAGCATATATAAAGTCTTGGTGATGGGGGAATATGATTTGTTTCCTGTCTGTTCCACTTTGATAATTAGAAAAAAATACTCATTTTTGCCTGATTCTGATTCTCTTGGAGTCATCGGAAAAAAATGTAACAAAACCCCTCCTTGTGCTGTAGCATCTAATTTACTTTGTGGGTGTTTTGTTTAATTCAGTAATGCATCATGTTTCTGATAAAGTGTTCCCTTGAGCAAGTCAGAGGAAGTGTCTTCATCCTCTGCATGAGGACAGGGTAAAAGGAAGAAAGTAAAATTTGAATTGCTGTGGAATTCAAATTCTCCTTGGGGCTATCAGGAGTGCGAGGGATATTACTTATACCAATTGGTTAAGTGGAGTGACCCATAAAGAAAATACCATTGAGATTAACTACCTGTTTTCTCAGAATGATTTTGGACTTGTTGAAGTTGTAAAAGGGGGTAAATTTTTTCCTAAAATGTGACAAGATTAGGAAATGTCAAACTAAATAACAATGTAAATGACATTATTATAATTTTGGGGGCCTTTTCCCCATTCCCAAGTACTATCCCCTTCTTCAGGGATTTTAGTGATACACTGTCAGTCCTTTCTAACCTCCCCTTGAAGAAATGAAGAAACTTTTAAACTAATCAAAGTTGAGGGGGGGGGGGTTGTTTGTTTTGTTGTTTGTTGTTGTTTTTTGTTTTTGTTGTTGTTGTGGGTTTTTTTTAGAGCAACACTGGAAACCCTAATATATCCCAGGAATAAGTTTGGGTATGGCATCTGAAGCACAAAAAAAGTCAGGATAAGAGTCATGAGGGCTGTATATTTTCCACAAAGGTATTTTTTTCTTATTGTGAAAGGTTTGAAGTTGTTATATTTTGTTTTTTATTTACTCAAAAAGTTGTGTTTGGTTTCCAAAACCATTTGCTCTTAGTTCCTCCTGTGCAGGAACGGTGTTCTTGTATCTCACAAGCAGTCATGTGAGTCACAATAGGTCTGCCCTGCCTCTGAGGCTGATAGGGAAACAATAACATTCACCACAGATCTCTTCACTGATTTTGCAGGGGCTTAGCTGTGCAGGAAACCTATCTACATGCCACTATGAGGTTGAATTCAACATTTATCTGTAACTATGAACCCATCTAGATCTTGTCAGTAAGCTCTTTGGAGCATGTGACATGTCTTGCAACTCTTGGGCTGTAGAAAGCAGGGGCAGGAATGATGGCTCTAGCTCCTTTAGGTCTAAAATATCACCTGTTGTACAATGTTTATTTCAATTTAAGTCATGTAGATTTTGTTGAGAGTCAGCTTGTGCCTGAATGCACATATGGAAGTTAAGGGGACCAAAAATACAAGTGATTATCCCAGTTGGGATGAAGCTTCCTGCAACACCATTAGAAGGTACTAGTAGAAAATGTTTTTCTATGACTTTTGAACTACAGGATCCCAAAATCTTTGAGCAAGTTTTTACAACTAAGATATGTACATCTGTGTATGCTTTTTCTATTGCCCTTTTACAGAATTTTATAATTTCAAGCTTTTCAATAAATACTTTGAGCACAGCACATGCTATTTTTACTGCACAATGCAGCTTCATAGGCTTTTTAACACAGTGGGCCATGTTTCACAGTTGGCTGGATCTCAGGAAGTTAACCAAATTCTGCTTCCATTGAGATCAACAATAAAATTTACAATTATTAAAGTGGGACTTATATTTTGTTGTTGGCAAATTTGGTTGTCACAGCACTTACTTATAATTGTATATTCTGTCTATATCTACTCTGGGCCTGTCACTAAAGGAGCAAGTCACTGGCAATCATCAAAAACTATACTTAGAATCAGCTTGTGCTTATTTGCACAAAGTTATATTTTCATGTAATGTTTGCAGAAAATAAACTCTGAAGGACGAGTTTATTTATAAAATACAAACATGTTGACATACTCCAATAAAAACAGCAGTGGAGATGAAATACTGAAGTAATTCTTTATTTTACAGGACCCAGGGTCCAAATTCTTCAGGACAAGCAGAAGGATCTTACCATTTTTCATGTATTCATTGTTGTATAAACTTGCTGCAAATAGCAAAATTTTTGGTTCAGGAAATGCTGCAATCCCTCCTTTTGTCTGTTCACCCATATTTTGAATCCTGATAAATTTCAGATGGAAACCATTAATGGTTTATTGACATGTGGTAATACTTGAACATCTGTGTAACTTAACATGTATTAAACTACCTTTATGTCACTTTAATAATACTCTGTGAATTTATACATAAAGAACTTCTGGATACCCAAAGGTATGAAAACATATTTAACAGTTTGGGAACCCACCTATATAACGCAAAATAGAGTCAATATTAAGTATTAAAATAGCCACATAAGTATTTTAGGAGGAATGGAAAGACAGAAAGCTTCCAAGAAAACTAAAACTGACTCCAGCACCTGCTGAAGAACAAACAAAGGTGCTCTTTTTTCTACTGTATCTCTAAGAACTCAGTCCTCTTAGGATGGCTGATTGTACAATGGAGGGTGTTGGAAACGTTGCTTTGTTAATTAGTAAACTGTGATTTTATTTCATTTTTAGCACATTACATTAATAGTTCTATAAGACTGTATTTAATTAAGATGAATATATGTGTCCTAGGAAGAAAGAGGTTAAATAGTTAAAAAATAATTTCTACTTATAGAAATTTTTAACTGTATTGTGACTTCCTTGTGGTTGATTTATATGTAAAAGCAGTTTTGCATTAATCCCATGCTTAATTTTACTGAGTGGTAGGATGCAACATGATTGTAGAACAAATTACTTTAAAGAGAAATCTGTACTGAATGATTTGGAATTTTGCAAGTTGAAAAGAAGAAAAAAACACAAAAACATTTAGGATAAATAGGAATAGAAATCCAAGTGTTTGCCTGAAGTGATAGGAATTCATGTACCTCAGCAGACATACTGTAGGCTGATTTGAAGGAAAGTGTGTATGGTAATATAGGAAAGCTATACATACAGTAAAGATATTTATAACAATCTTTAATTTTTTTGAAAACTTTCACAATAGTTGGTAGCACTGGGAGAGGTGGAATAAACAAAGATCTTAGATCTCTGAATAATGTTTTAAACTACCACTTAGGTGACATTCGAGAAAAATATTGATTTAATTTTTTGTAGCCTTTTTTTTCTTTATGTCTATGTTTTGCACACAGAATAAAGTACATATGGATGTAGCAAAAAATAAGTCCAGAAAATGCTGTTTTACTTCAGAGTGCACACAGATGCATAGGATTGGTCTGCTTTTATTAAATATATTCAAAAGCTACTATCAAAGTATCCTCATTATTTTTCTATGGAATATTTAACATGTACTTAGTACACACAGATACATATTTACATTTTTACTGGAGATAAGCAGAATATTCTGTATATGCTAATGCTGTAAAAGTGTTTATTAGAATTGCAGGAAGCCCCTTTGTTGCTGAGACTGTAGACAATATTTGCATATCTCTGTGGAATCTAGCTACTTGCATCTTTTTTACATGCAAGTTCTGTTGGTTCATTATTTGACTTTTGTCACTACAACCCAGAGAACATAAAGGAAGAATAGTATTACTGACAAAAATAAAAAGATAAGCTTAAGTATGGAGAAAAGCTATATTTCAATGAGATTTAAAATCATCTATTAACTGAAATTCTTTAATCCATTTTTGTACCTGTATTTGAGGAGCAGTTTTCAGACTGAAGGAATTAGTCTGAACAGATTTACAATAGAAATCATTTTATTGAGAGTGCATTTACAGAGCTGTTATTAGTTATTTCAATTAATACCTTACTATAATTTGCTTAAGAATTGACATCTGGTTATTGTACTTCATGCCTATTTCTTGTCTCCAGTTCCTGTGGTTCTGTGTGTCCCTGCAGATTGATCACTGTTTAGCTTGTGATAGGATCTTGGAATCATTCAGCTGAACCCAGTTCTCTCAGTAGGGATATGCAATTTTATGGGTTAAAACAAAACATCCTCAGTGATAAATTGAAAGTGAAAACAGGGGAGGACATTACTTTCCTTTGAGATTGACTATGTCCCAGGGGAGACAGGATAATTCAAGTTCTGTTTTTTGGATGGCTGTGTTTTGTGGGTAGTGAACATGAGAGTGTCTAATCACTGCTCTGTGTTTTACTGAATGTAGCTGTGTGTGTCTGGGGCAGCTGAGATGGGAGGGGGAGGTCATGAAGCTTAACCTGACATATGTAGCTGTCATCCTCATTCCAGAAGTATAGAAACTCACAAATTATTCCTTTGTTATGCACAGCAGTGGTGTATCTTTATCCAATACCCTCATATATTTTTTTGTTCTTGGGTTTTCATTTTTAAACTTTTGGAGCAATAATTACTCTAAATGCAGGTATGAGAAATAAGTTTTTAGCAAATAGACTGTAAGAAAATGTCAAATTATAATATAAAAATATATGTTTTATTT